>JANDBE010000001.1:22034116-22044460 GCA_024320915.1 Erigeron philadelphicus
AAATTCTCCAATTTTGATACGAACAAAATAATGATCAAATGTGAATCTATCAACTAATCTAACGTTTGGTTGTCAAGTTTGAATTATTATGTTGATTTTTTTAAACAATTATGTTTATATTTGAAGTTTTGAATATATTTTTATAGCTATATTACATATAATTTCAAATATACTTATGTTTATATATAAAATTTCAATCCGAGTTTTCATCGGATTGAGTCCGATTCTTCAAAAACTCTTGACTCCCCTCTCGCTGAGTTGAGCCCGACTGACCGAATCATGAGTTCCACAACCTAAGTATTTGGTTGAAAGTGAACATCTCTAGTGATTGAATTATTTGAGATGCGGGGAACTATTATTTTAACAGTAAATTTAAGTTTAACAATCTGTTTTTTTATAAACTAATTTAATTTTAAACGAAACTTGAATTTTTTTCGTGATAATTCTAGTCTCCAGCCCGATAGATTTTACTCACATTATTTTAAAGAATAAACAAAGTCGTCATATCATATATAGAAAATTTATAAACACAAATTAACGTTAAAATAATAAGAAATAAAATATATATATGTATATTAAAAAAAGAAAACCGAATATGACAAAAATAAAAACATTAGGTCCTTAACAAGTTAACATATTTAAAAATGTGGTTTTCTAAAACAAATCAAAATACCAGATAATCTATATTATTTTATAAAAAGAATAACTCTCATGTTGAAAGTTATATAAGTAAAAATGTTTAAAATACCCTTAATGATTGTGTTATGCTATCAATACTTTATCCTTTTTAAATATTTTATTAACCTTTCACATCAATTAATTCTATATCAATTATTTAACACCACTTGACGTCATCTCTACCACTAACATTCGTCTCACCACACTGTCGTCGTCACAAACAACTTTGCCACACCATCAATTATATGTTTTTGTGTATAATGTGGTTGGTAGAAAGAAAGATAAATATGAGAGAAATTATTCATGTGGAAAAAACCAAAAAACAATGAGAAATACATTGCATTTAATACATATTTATATGCAAATTAATTACAAGTTCATTAAATTTGAATTAGGTGTTTGATTAAAAGTGAGAATAAAAATTCGATAAATAAAAGAAAAACTTTAACTCATTTTATGGTTTGATACTGCTATAAAATATTCTGCTCTGCTAAAAAAATTTAATTATCATATAACAAGGTTAACACATAATATATATGATTATATAAATTATTTGGAGGGTGTCTAAATTTATTTATTTTTTTACAAAAACACATAGATATAGTAAGTCATTAATGTGAAAGATAATTCTAAATAACTAGTAAACATTAAACATATAATTTTTTTGGATAATCAAATTAAAAGTCACTTTTTTTATATCACGATTGATTATCGACAGTCTACAAATCTAGACATAGTCACCCTTAATCTTTAAACTGTACAACTTTTCACACTTTTAGTCAGATACAATCATACAAATAACAATGATGCGGTTAACCCATTTAGGTTCCACTTCCACATATTTATTAGATCATCTTAGGATCGGCACTCTATACACTGTTACTTTCAAGCTCTTAACCATTGACCGAGGTGCTAAAAGTAGATTTCTATCCTATTAACCATGATACCAGTTTGATTTTTAAAGTGAAACTTTACATTTTTTTTTCTTCTCTTGAACGATAAGTTACTCTAGTTTCCGAGGAAATTTATGATGGGAAAATCCTTATCTATATTCATGAAAGCATTTTGCTCATAATATAATTTAAAGCTCAATATACCAGTTTATTTATTAATAATTAATTAATATTTCAGTCAAACTTTACATTTACTCATTAAAACTATAATTCCAAATTCCTAATAAATGAATTTCTAACATAACCAAGTTTTAACTTTTCTTAAATACATACATCCATATAAAGTGGATTAGTCCACCATAATCATGGATGGATATATTTCAATCCATTTTGATCATTTGTAATTTTGTATGTCAAAAACATTTTTGTATAAATCAAATTTTAATGATTCATAAATGTTTAATAACATTATAAGATTAGAATACATTTTTTATTTAAACTTGATTAGATCATTTTTAAAGATATATATAAGTTAAATACGAGCCTTGATAATTACAAGTACGGGTTTTATTAGTGACTCAACACATACGACACATACAGTCATAATTCGCCATTTAAATAATCGATATCTTATATTATATATAAAAGTTGTAAGATGGAATCAATGCTAGGAATTAAGAATTGATTAGGGTTTAAATTAATTTACTGGCAATTTATGATTTTACCGGATTAATAATCGGAATTTATGATTTCATTGTGTGGTGATTTTATGTCATTGAGGTTATTACTACTGCAACTGGTGTTTATTATATATGCTAATAATTAGGACCTTTGAACTATTTAGGAAGTTGAAGGGTTTGTTGATTACACTGCAATAAATCTTTACGTATCTATATCCATCTTTTATATATATATATATATATATAAAAAAGGGCATGTGCAATCAATTCTTAATCCAAAATTTATGAAGGAATTTATGAATTTATTGTGATTTAACATCAATTGTGTGGTTAATTTGATTTCGGTAGGTTTTTTTAATGGATTGTATGAGTGTTGTATGAATGGATGTATCTATTGATGTGCGAGTATATATATATTAATTCGTGAATCTATATTCATCATCAGTTTAAAGAGGGAACGTTTGGGAATAACCACATGATTAAAGCATTATTTACATTAGGGAGATTGATTTTTAATATTGGGAAACCGGTTGGTTTCATCCAAGGATTTGTATTTAATTGAGGGATATATAAAAGATCTCTACTGGACTACCGTCGTTGAAGAGGTATCCTTCTATAGGAGGTTTTTTAATATTGTTAAATGTTGTAGAAGGATACTACAAACTATGCATTTATTATTATTTATATAAATATATTATATCATATGGTTAGATACTTCATAGAATAAGTATACCTCTAACCACCGGTAATTACCCTTCACCCAGTTTCTAAACATCGGTTCTTCTGCACGCTCTAATCTCAGATGCCAATACAGGTGCTTCTTCTTCCTTTGCATTTTTTTTCTTATTCGCTATACATGAACAATTCAATGACTTGTTAGGAAGTCCATTACATTTTATCAGTTTGAGTTTTTTTCCAACTTACATTTATGAGGACTATCATTTGCTCTTTGGGTTGTTAGTTCCTTGATTTTGGGTACATAGGCTTCTTTACTGATTACTTATCTATCAATGCGAAAATAATACTATCTAAACTATTTATGCCCCATCAAATAAGGTTTGGGCTTTACTTATCCAGTTAGATCTTATGTGGTATACGTTGGAGGTGACCTTTATGGGACATGACCATCAGGTTTTGCTTTTTTTTTCAGCAATATAATAATGCTCACTTGACCTGCTCTTGGAAGTTGGAACCATACAAAGTAGACATCAATAAGTGTCAAATAGTTGTAAATAATGGATGATTCTATAAAAAAACAGCACATGGAAGTATTTGTTTGAATGAAAGGTCTTTTCACTAATGTTAATCACACTTTTGACATTGTTGTGACAGATGATCATCTGCTTAAGTGGTAAATTTCTCTGGAAATTATTTCACTGTAATATCCTTTCATTTTATGGAATTCACTGCATTCCTCAAAGACTTACATATATGTCATGTCCAGATCTTTAATTTGGTGTAAAATTACTATTAATTTCTCTTAAGGAGCAATTAAACTTAGAAAATATGTATTTCAAGCCTTTTTGATTTGTACTCCACTTTATTAGTGGGTTTATGGCTGTATGGATTTAGTTATTGTTTTTTTCGATCAAGATGTTTTTTTTTTAAATATTGAGTTACTTTGGATAATATATACTAACAAGATTCTATATGTTTCCATATATATATGTGTAAAAAGATAAAACACTTGACCCTTATACATTTCATAAAAATTATCAGTCGTGGTGGGTATTTTCCCCAATATAGTTGTTACGTTATGGGCTTATGGCTTCGTAACAGGCTTGCATATGATCTCCAACTGGCGGTCATATTTCTAAATACCGGGCATTTTATAGGACAACTTGGTCCACACAGATGAGAAGTCCGTGGCTGGTCAAATCGCGTACTTTGAAGTTTGCTAACAAGTTGCTTCATCCTCTTTCAAACAGGTCATCGTTTTTGTATTGTATAGTCAATTCCATGAACATCTTTACTTTTGTGCCTCTAGCACCAAAAACAATTTTTTTGTATCCCGCTACGATAAACATCATCTTTTTTTAATTTGGGGAATCTGAATACTTTTGCTGTTATGTGCATAAGCCTGCTTCTTAAATCATATCGTTATCTTTCCATACCCATAGGCAGTGCCAGAAACCAGACTTAGTCCGCAGGCACAAACCTACCTACATAGAAGTTATAAGCAAGAAACACATCATGAATCATGATACACATTGGCTTCCTTATTGTTATTATCATTATAAATTCTTTGTAATACTCTTATTATTAGCATTATGATTTGATGGTCTGGTTCTTATGTCCTTATTTTTAAAAGTATCTGATGTTCATAAAATGTGCAACAATTATAGTTGTATTTGTCACAAATGGTAGATATGAAACCAAGTTTTATAATTTGTTTCTCAAATCTCTTGACATTTAAGATTTATACCACACTTATGATAACTATAAGTAGTTTTTTTTTTCAATTTGGATTATAATTGATTTCTATCCGCACAAAAGATTTTGCATCCTTGCTCCCTTTTCATTTTCGGGTTTCATGTCCTAATGAGGGTGGTGTATCTTGGCGCCTATATCATCATCTTGACTCCAATGACTGCTAATTTTTTTTTTTATCTATATATACTGGCAACCCTTTTACACATTTAAGTTTAATTGATTTGATCATCATAATAAGGCTCTTGAAACGTTTGCAGGTACTGTGAAGGTTTGAACCCCACATGGAGGTTCATGTCGGGTCAATTGATGAGGAAGATGATAAACAAGGAATGCAGATATGGTCAAGCATGTTTCGTTTCTTAGAAGTAAGAAGCGTGAGAAACTTCTAAGAACTGGTGCACACTCAAATGCTTATACAGATTTTCATCCCATCATGTTTTACATCCATTCACTAACTTCTTTGCAGGTTTGGAACTGCATATGCCATTTATGCTCTTTTGAATTAATAAATTATGTTATTTAATTCAATCTATCAGTCTTACACATTGCATATATAACCAATTTGGAGACTTATTTTTTTTTTTTTTGTTATTTTTAAATGCAAATTGGATGAACATAATCATTTGCTTCTTTCTGTTAATGTCGCTAAACAGACTCTAGAAGCTTTATGGCTTCCTTTACACAGTCATTTTTGTATCTTATTCATTAGAATTCTGATGAAGATCTACTTCCATCTGTTTTGGACGTTGTGCATGAAGTAGTAGCCAAATACGATCCATCGTTTTCATCTTTATTGTAAAATGTGACTTATAATAGTTGTTTTTAATTCTTTTTTTTTTCAATATAATATCTCTAAAAAGTAGCTATAATGGTTATTGTTTTTAAAGATTTAGATAGCCTTTTACCCAAAGTTTCTTGCTTCCCGGGTTGAAAAACAAAAGACGTGCTTGGCGCCTTATATTGCAGTCTTAACTTATCTGTTTGGATCGGTTTATGAGATTCGATTAGGCTATTTAGGATAGGTTTATACACACTTACAAATTAGATTTTGACAAATAAACTTAGTTGAGGTTTGAAATTCAGATGCATTACCAATTAGATTTTTATCGATATTTAATTAAGTGGATGGTTGCAATAAAAGTTGGATCATGTCAGGATCAACTTTAAGTATGTGAGCTGTGTTGATGGTGGATATTTAGGGTGAGCTTGGCCGCAATCTCTTGCTGCTTATTGAGCGTTAGATGGAGAGTCGTAATTTAATACTTTAATTAATTGGATATTAGGACACAATTAAGTGATGCTAACAGAGGACCGACTGATGAGTTGAATGCCTGAATGTTTGTATTCTCCTTTTTACTATGTGTTTGTAGTTTAACAGTGGGTGGTACGATGGGGTATTTCACAGCGTCACCATTTCAAGCTTATATCCAGTCCATTATGAATCTTGACAAGGAACTCGATCGCCTGAAATCTGCATTTGAGGTATGCATTCTTCTTATCTATTATTACATTTTAGGCATCAAATAAGTTTCACTAATACTATCTTCCCTAGAAAGGAAAGGGGTAGTTCAATCCGAAAATTTACGATCAATTCATTCAATATTTTTATAGAGGACAACTTTTCACATTTAAATTGTGTATTAGATATACTAATACTTTACTGAGCCCATCTGGAAATATTAGTTCAGGCTCTTGTGGATAAAAGATGTTTCCTCTTTGCATTTATTGAGATTCTATCTCCATCAGTGTCATAATTGGGATAGTCTTATTACTTTAAATTCAAAGAAAGCCAGTTCTTCTTTTTCAAAATAAAAAAGAAATCAGAGATTATTCTTCTTCCTATATACTTTTCATGTATGTGAATATGAATCCGGCTTCCTCTTTCTCAGTAACCTTCTTCGTCATTTTTTAATTTTTTCCCCCATGAAAAGTTATTTGAACTGAATTTGTTTGCATATAATATTTAATAGATGTTGCAAAGTTTTGTTTCCCTGCTCTTTCTTTCCATGCTTGAGTATCAAATGTGCCGGTTGTAAGAGATACAATCTGCTGGTTTTGTGAAGCTAGCTTCCTTTGAAACATGTGAAATTATGATTGTGTACCAAGTTGGATCGGGTGAGGTTGCTTGACTGGATTTCAAAGCATGGAAAAGAGAATTTAGGATGTCATGGTCTCAGTAGAAAGTCAGTACCCTTTTATGTGGACAGTTTGTAGGTTGGGCTATTACAACTAGATTTTGTATGCGGTGGGGTGTACTGTCACCAACAAAATGATGGTGTGATTATGCATGGAAAGAGCTCTACATCATGGTAAATTTTACTCATTAAGTTAAGGAAAATTTAAGGGAATTGATTTTTCGACGCCTGATGTTTAGTTCTAAAGCCAAAATAAAGAACCTTTTAGATTAACGAAGTAACGATCCAAACTTCCAGTACTTGATTTGCAACTTAACTATAGTTGATGTCTACTATCTCTATTATATATTTTTTTGAATCAAAAGAAAAACTATTTACAGTTTGACAAAATGCTTTTTTGCAGTTCGAAGATTACTACATTCAAATGCAAGTAATGAACAGAAGCCACACTCTTCTTATCAGGTAAATTGCCTGTCTTTCAAGCCTGCTTTTACATACACCAACTTATACTTATATGCGTTTATAATGGTTCGTTAACTAAAAGATTGTTGGTTCATGTCTCGGTGAAGTCAAATATGTCAATAATTGTGTGGTTTGCGGATATTGTCTTCTATAAGAATTATGTCATAGATTGTGTTTATTGGGTATGGGAATGGCAGGTGATATATACACCAACTTAGTAGTTTGATACACCAAAATGCAGAAAGGTTAAGTTTCTTGGTATGTATACAAAGACAACATAATTTTGGTGTATCAAGTAATCTTTTTGGTGTAAGATCAGTTTCATGACCAGTTTGGCTCTAAACCGACATTGATCGGTCGAATAGAGGTGCTAATCTTAGCAGCCATGAGTTGAATTCTTAGCTTCACGCAACTAACATTAGGGTAAATTGATATGTGCCAATCTATGTATGGTTCTATATATAGCAAAACAATACAGGGGACGTGGCCTCACCTTCAGGACCTTTTGCAGGTCAACTTAATACGTCAAACTTTGATTTTGATGTGGCTAAATGTATAAAAAGATAGATGCTTTGGTTATTTTTAACGTTTGAAACCTGAAATGACCGTCATAGTGACCAAAATTTAAATTTAAGATGCTATGTTGGTCCTTTGTCTGGAAAAGAAGTGATTTTGGTCAAAAGTTACTTACACATTAGCTGCCACGCCATAATTTAGCCACTCACTGAATTAGATTGTCTGTGAATAACTTTATTTGAAAACTGATTTTCCTGCTGAAAAGGTTGGTTATTGCAACTCCAGGAAAAAAACTTAAAGTAGAATGTGGGTATTCACTTACATTGTTATGCAATTAGTCTTATTCATGTCAACTAATATTTTCTACATTGACAAGTTGGTTGTGCATCTGCAGGAAAAAAGCATTTACCCATAATTTCTTTAGGCGTTTTAATCTTTCCTAAAGCTCAATTTCCTAACTGATGGGAATGGCTATTTGGTATCACCCGTTTCTTATGGTTTAAAAGCAATATTAGTAAAGGAGAGTTCTACGCTCTTAGGTGGATGAACAAAATGGTAAGTCATTAGTTGGCGCTTCAAAAATTCGAAAACCCGTGGATGCCTCACTCAAAGGGTTTGGTAATCTCACATGAGGATAGGCTTCCATGATGTTCGGCTTCTTCATTTTCCCTTTTCTTTTATTCCACCGATAAGAGCAGCTCTTGTAAGTATAAATTATATATACAAGTGCAGTATTTTCTATTGCTTTTCATTAGAGTTTATTTAGTCATCCCTAATAGCATATAATCTATAGGATCCATGGCAATGTATCGGCATTTATGCATTTTATAAGCTATTTGTTGTTCTTAATCTTTTTTATTTATTATTATCAATTTTAAAGATTTTGTATTCAAGTGGAGGAGTCAAACTGGCATGATTGACGGTAAGGCGTCATTATTGATATGCCTTTTTTACCCGTGTTAGTCATTTGTAAGTTTTTATTTTTATTTTTTTGGAATAGAAAGTTCAATGTGTTGTAACCAGTACTTCTATCCAGGCATTTTGCGTCTCCTGGTGATAGCCCAAAAACAGACGGGATTCATTTACATAATCTAAGGATGTGCTGGTCCACACCACCGACCTCTCATGTGGTAATAACTTCATAAATCTATATTTTTGGAATAGCAAAAATTACAACATAAACAGGTTTTAAAATTAAAAAAAATATTAGTAAGAATTAAAAAATTGGGGATAAAATATGAGAACACTTTTTTTTTTTACAGCAAAATATGAGAAAACTTTAAGGATTGAAAAAATAGACAAGAGTCTATACGTTAACGTTGGTTTCATTATGCAGGAAATGGCTGTATTTTTATGCCAACCGACTGTTGAAACATACACATACAAATGTAAACTGTGGAGCGGGTCATGGTATAAGTATCGGAAGCTTAGGAAAGTATGAAACATTGTGCTATAATCGACCTGACCTGTAACTCTGCCAAAACTGTATAGCCGTTTTATGATAACGTTAGAACTTTTCAAAAGTACTATGCATAAATAGATCTACTAGGCCTTGAGTCGGGTTTTCACTCTCCCCTCACTACTCTCTTTGGTTCTGTAATAAAAAAACATGCATTTAGCAGTAGAGGTCTTGCGTAATAAATTGTTTTGAATTGCGTATCTTATAGTACGCTAGGTTTTATGTCAAAATTTACTTCCTCACAAAAGTTCATCTTTTAAGTCCCTTTTCACAATGTAATGTTGATTTGGTTTTCAAACTATGTTGCTTTTATAACTATCTGCAAAAAAAAATAAAAAATAAAAAATACACCGTATCACCATGCATGATTTCACCCTTTCAACGGCGCCAATATAAGTACCAAATTGACACTTATCACCAGACACTTATAAAACTTACCTAACAACTTCATATACACCTACAATTCCCATCACGACATCTTAAACCAAGTTCCAAACTACCGCTCTGATTTCAAACATTAATGGGTCAAAATAACGTATTTAAAAAAAAAAATACTTAGATACAATCATACCTACTTAATAAACAACTTTACATGAATCCAATATATCAATTTTTATTAACACTTTTCAAAAACACAACTAACCAATTCACACAACTTAACTTCAAACCATATTAAAAACCACAAAATTATTCACTTTTATTCGCAAAAACAAAACATCCTCAAATAACAAAACCTCTTTAAAATATAGCATAAAACTACCAAGTGCGGCATGTTAACTACAATTATTTTTACTTTTTACAACCAGAAAGCTAAATATTAAACCTCATATATAGCATAACTTTCATTACATATATAAAAATCGGCAACAAAATGCATGCAAATAACGAATTTCACACTCAACGTGCGTAGCACGGGCTTTTGAGCCCTCGTATAATACAATGATTGTGTAAGTTAATTCATTAAGGGTTAAATGGTAATTTTGTATGTTTTAAAAATCTTAATTTTCAACATGGAGTATAACTTTTATACGAGTAGTATAGATGTATTCATACGGCTTGAATTGAATTTTAATGATAACAAAGACTTT
>JANDBE010000001.1:22096654-22107457 GCA_024320915.1 Erigeron philadelphicus
TCAAGCCTTGAGGAGAACATAAGAATTAAGTCGCTTTTATGAGGGCTTTACTTGGGTATACCTAGGTTCAAGTCTGCCCTATTAATTGTCATGCCTTCAGGCAGATTAGTAGGGGTTTTCCCCATCGGGTATTTGAAATAGACATTTCTACTTCGAGGAGCTCTCTAGCGCGTGCCCGGTTAAGGCAACATATGCTAGACCTCCCGCTATCGAATCGCGACACGAAGTTTCCAGTGAAATTTACCTTTATAAAAAAACGAATATTTCTTTTAAAACGACATTAATATGGTTGTAACCAGATCCTCGTATTTTCTATGAATCATCTATAACGACTTATGGTCTACATCTAGTAGTCTAAAATACGTGCAGGACTTTACCATTATACGGTGAGGTGTTCTCTGATGTCGAATATCGACTAACTGTTCAAAAATTTTTTTACGCAAATCAGTGGCAAAACCCACACAGACTTTTGATTTCTCGCGTTAGTTACTAAATTGACTCTCTTTGCCATTGGTTAATCATTATTTTTCACAAGTTAAATATTAATTATTCCCCAAAAATGTCAAGTGTCTATAGGAGATACATTTTTTTAAGAACTTTGTTAAGAGTTTTTCCCGTACATTATCACAATTTCTATCAATGGTGTTGGTGGCTTGGTGCTAGACTGCTAGTGGTGCATTGTGTTAAGTTTCAAAATTTTGATTTTCAAATGATTACAACTCATTCTTTAACTTTGTTAAAAACTTATAAAATGAAGTAGTCTTTTGAGTTTTTCTATTAAAAAAATAGGAAAAATGTGAAAGCAATGATATACAAAGGCAACGTAATATTCATTCATTCAAACACACAAATTGCCCATGTCTCTGAATATTGGCTGTTTAGCTGCAAGCACCCCGTGTCCCAGTTTTGATCTTTTTATAGTAATCTCCAGCCACTTTCAGTTCTGATCGTCGTAATATCAAGCAGCCTTAATCATGGCTGGTTGGTCTATTAGAAACGTAGAAACTCCTAATAATCTGTTTTCAGTTTTGACATTGATTTTTGTCGTTGCTTTTGCGTGCAACGTTCTTGGATCAGATGATGTTCCAATTTACTCCATAAACGTTGTCAATGAGTTCCGTCATGATCTGGCTGCTTTCACTGAGGTATATTAGCAGTTTGGGAGACAAGTTTATAGATGAATGTTAATTAGATATTTTCAATTCTTGGTATATATATATATATATTTCTATAAGCATGAAGTTAGATGCTATCTTTTATGTTAATTCCTGGTTTCCCATGATCAGGGACTATTATATGCTGGTAACGATACTCTATTCGAGTCAACAGGACTTAATGGACATGTCAGTTTGCTTTCTTGTTGTGTTTTTGGGGTTTCTTAGTTTTGCTATACAAAAAGGAGTAGCGGCGCAGCTTGTTGCCCGTTTGTCTTTTGATCCTATGTAAATTTGTATATCTAAAAATAAATTATTTATGTAAAAAAAAAAAAGAAAAAAAGAAGAAGAAAGAACTAAGCCTGTCTGTTAGATTATTTCATATGTTAATTCGTAACATTTGGTTGATTGACACATTCATTTTTGTTTAAAGTCATCAGTTCGGAAGGTGAATCTCCAGACAGCAAAGGTTCTATGGGCTCTATAATTTCTTTTACTTTGTATATTTCTGTATTAATAGACAGAGTTTCATTAGGTTTAGTTTTTGTTAATTAAGCGGTTGACATGTTTCTTTAGTTGTTAATATTACTCGAATCTTGAAACTATTATTTCTTCGAACTCTCTAGATTGAAGCCCTGCATGAAATGGATGATACTTATTTTGGGGAGGGTTTAACTCTTTTGGGTGAAAGGTCAGTTAACAACAATCTGTTTTGCATTTTAAACCTGCTTTTTACGCTATCCACCAATGGTATGTTTCTCAAATTATTCGAGCATCTTATCTAAGCCGTATATTTTTCAGTATCTTCTATGCAAGTATATCCTTAAATGTTTCGACACTGTTCCATTTTCTCTGTTTATCGTACATTTCACGATTATGACTCTGTATTGCTAATGTAGGATTAAATCAATGTGTTTATGTAGGTTGTATCAACTAACTTGGTTGAGTAATACAGGCTTCATATATGATCGACATAACTTAAGCAAAGTATGTGCAACTTTTTTGACGAATAATCCATGATTTTTTAATGTTATTCGTAGTTCAGTAATTAGTTTGTCTACACGCGACTTTATTGTGTACTTCAAGTTATAATACTTGTAAACAATCGTTGCAGTTCGAGATGTTTAGTCATCATATGAAAGATGGTTGGGGACTTGCAACGGATGGAAAAGTGTTGTTTGGAAGTGATGGATCCTCCTCTTTATATCTAATTAACCCTCAAACAATGGAAGGTTTACATTATTCTATCAGGCTCTTTATGGTTTCTTAGAATCAGCTCATTCCATTTTGTACTCAAATATTTTGATTATTTTTGACTTTTTGTCGTTCAATTAGTTAAACTGATAGCTCCCGATTTGATTATGCAGTTATCGCAAAGAAACTTATCAAATATAAAGACCATGAAGTATATAATCTCAATGAACTAGAGTATATAAACAATGAAGTTTGGGCAAACATTTGGCAAGTAAATATTTTGTTTTTACTTATTCCGTTTACCTTCGAGACTTTTTGTCCACTTTTGGTTACATTTATTCTGACTTACCATCCTTATATACATTTATTATGACTTCACAGAGTAACTGCATAGCTAGAATCTCACCAACAGACGGAACTGTGACGGGATGGATTCTCCTCCAAGAATTAAGGTAATGCACTATTAACCGCCACCCCCTCTCTGCAGGGTTCTTCATTACTCGATTGAACTAATCACACATTTACATTGTTATCTAAACTTAGCAAGGGATTGATGGACGCTGGTTATAATGTAAGTATATGTACTTGAACTGGTTTGCACTTCATTTCACCACTCAAAATGCTTTTATTACTAGTTTTATTATGTTGTATATATTCACTCAATGTACCTAGTTTCAGATAGATGTCTTAAACGGAATAGCATGGGATGCAGATAACAGAAGAATATTTGGTTAGTTTCTTTTGTTTAACATCTCGGGTGCAGGTGTCGCCAATAACCTTTAGAAGTAGATGTATAGTAGTGTGGTACCATAAGTTATCTGATTATGCAAGTCCTCATGATCCTTAGATTTGTTAGTTAATTCTACTTTTACTCTAAACAGCAATATTTTATACCAACTAACCCCCCTGTTTCTGTTTTTGGCTTAACAAAATCGGTATCAGTTTTCATTTACGCTATGAGATGATTGAATCCAGGAACTTAAGTCCTTTTCTGGCTGCTTTTAATAAAGTTGAATGTATCTATATGATATGATCTACTAAGATCATTTGTGAATCTGATGCAGTGACCGGAAAACTCTGGCCAAAGCTATATGAGATTAAGCTGCATCCTCGTAGGAAATCTTTGACTTCTCCCATTGAAAAACTATGCTTGCGAGGTCCAGCTGATCCTGCTAGGGAGTAAAATATTGATTTATAGATCGATGAAAAGCTTAGTATGTCATGAAGATCATGTACATTATGTCATGGTACTTATTAATTACAAAAAAAAGGTATAATGAAGTTTCAAAAGGGTCAGAACATTTATATTCTCTCGACATGTATGTAATCTCATACACAATGGTTCATTCCTCCCGAAATAGAGACGCACATAGCACGGTCGCAGACCACAAAAAGTTAGTTATGTAAACCCCAAAACATTTGACTATTGTGTGTTTCTAATTTTCATTCCGTTTATCGTGGCTACCAATCTTCTAACTGTTCACGTTTAATGTATCTGACCTTTTATAACTAGTAAACTGTTGATGTGGCACCAGTTTTGATGGCATGGCAATTTGTAAGGCTGTAATGCTAGCTAAAATACCAGTTACGCACTTACGTGATGGAGAGGTAATCTGATATACCTGTTTGAAAGTTAGATACGCGTAATAAAGGTTGGATACACTTCGGTGTACTTATCCTTAACTTTTATTGCGTCAGACTAAATATGCGTCAGTGGATGAAATTTGGCATTAAATAGTCTCATTCAGCTTACAATCCAACTAATCGAGTTATCTGATCGTGTATCCTAGATAATAACTAAAAGTAACTTTTGCATTCAAAATTTGTTATCTATATATAGCAAGTAACTTCAATCCTTTAACAAACGAGCAGAAAGACTTTGATGAAGAGTAACCATGGGTAAGGTTATTAAAGCAGAGAAATTTAGATTATTATTTTAGATATAAAGTTACATAATTTGGCTTTTAGTACTAAAAGAACAAGTCTGCAACTGAACTGTATCGATGGGGACTGGCTCGGATGGATAATCGCACTTAGTTGATCCATTATCTGGCAAAAACTCACATATTTGAGGTGTCACATTACTTGACACGCCGGATATATCTGTACAATTCCATTGCAATTTCTTCGGCTTCTCACTCAACCCAATAGTAACATTTGAAAGACAAAACCCAGTGAATGGATCGCCCTCAATCCCGCCCATATTTCCAGCCATTGTCACATTTTTAGCAACCACATTTCTATAATTAATCCTGTCAACTTTTGGGAGTGCCTTCGGGTCATAACCAGGATCAGGGTGCTGACCGTAGGCCCCAGTAGTCCAGAAAACGTACTTCATTGTTTGCAGATTCATTCCGTCCACAAAGATGTCTGTAATGTAGGCTCCTCTTCCGGGAGCAGTTTTAATTCTGATCCCGGACTCAGAATTGATAGCGCTGATATCTTCAGCTCTAATGTCTTTTATGCCACCTGACATTTCACTTCCAAGTGCAATCACTGCACTATCAGGTGAAATGCAGGTTAGCCTTCTTATGATCATCTGTTCTGTTGGCATCCCGAATTTTATGCCATATTCATCCCATCCGCTTTTCACGGCTATACAGTCATCTCCAGACACCACATAGACATCCTGGATTTTGACATTTTTACAAGAGTCTGCACACACAAACATAAAAAGCCCATCTTTAAGGAGTTGGTAAAATGGACGAGTCGGGTAATGGGTCATAATATATTTTGGTCAAAATGTGTTACTTATTACGAACGAGTCAAACTGACTCAAAATACTTCTTCTCGTATCTTGGATTGTGTATTAAAATTTTTTCCTTTTAAACATGATTACAATAGAATTGTACTATATCCAGTTTTTGAATATTATTATTACTTTTATCGACTGAAAATGCAGTTAGGGTTGACGTCACCTGCCCGTTTGACCCCTTTTTTCCCCTTTTAATCTATATACTTTCACCATTTAACCGTTAGTGATAAAACATAACCCCGATCACCTCATTGATGTCAGTAATGATTATCACCTCTAACTATATTGTACTTAATACAACTTTTTAACACTTGTTAGATCTCAGAAGGGTTTACTAATTCAAACCTGGATCGATTCCATCTGTATTAGGAGAATCTACGGGCGCAGTAATAGTTAGACCTTGAATTATAATATCACTGCAGATACATTTGAAAGTTGTATTAATTATCGTGTTAAAAGTTCTAAAGCAAAAGATGGTACGATTAGCATCTCTTGTTTGATGGACTAATTACCTGCTATACACTGGATGAACAAACCATGATGGCGAGTCAATTAGAGTGAGGTTGGATATTTGGATTTGTGTCGAGTACGTTAACTCAATAAGGTATGGTCTTGTGTTCTTTAACTTCTTTTCATGAAACTTTGTCCACCATATCGAACCTTGCCCATCAATCGTGCCATTATCACCTGCAACAACAAGCATTTTCACATCATACTATAAATATTATGAAATGAAGTTTATTATATGATATGATTATTTCATGTGTGATACATTTGTTGTGATTCTAAATATGTACCTGTGATAACAACATCAGTAAGGTGTGATCCACCTATGAGACTGCTAAACCTTCCTCCAGGTCCATCTCTTCCTTGACCATACGAAGGCAATGGCTCAACTAACGGATAATCACCTTCATCCTGCGCGCAGAATAAATATTAGTGTACGGACAGTTTGTCTTAAATTTTACTCATGCTCATCAAATGCTGCGAGTTTTTCAAGTCAATCGGAATAAATGCTTAAAAGATAAAGGAAGTTTTAACTAAAAATCTTCCAATAAATGTAGATAGATATAAATTGTTAAGTATGACAATAACCAATAATTTTGGGGGAAAAAAAGTATGTATTTTTTACACAAGCAAAATGCATGTGTACTATACCTGGGAAGCAAGAATAACTGCACCAAATTGGATGAACAAAGTGAAATGGCTAGTAAGATTGAAGCTACCAGTAAGCCATTTTCCGGGTGGTACAATAAGTTGTGCACCGCCATCATCTCCATACTGACTAAGATTCTTAACAGCATTTTGGAAAACCACCGTGTTTGATGTTACACCGTCACCTTTACCTCCAAAATCTGTCAAAAATGCAGTATGTTTTCGGCAGTTGATTGCAGGGTACGTTACTTCTGACCCTGACAATACATGTCTTCGACATTCAGTCACACATGACTGCATCAACCCAAGCAACAGAAAACTCAAAACCAAATTCTACAAATCAAAATTTTATGCATTAGAAAAAGTTAGAACAAAAATTTAATGTTATAACACCAAGATCTATAATCGTGGTTTTTAAACATCATGATTTTGCTATACAGGCGCAGCTTGTTATTCATGTCTTCTATTGTAAAAACAAAAAACTGTAAGGAAAAAGAAAAACAGAAAAATGGAGAGACATACAGTTGAAAATGTGGATAGTTGATACAACACCATGTTTGGTTATTATGATCAAAGCAGTTAGAAAGGTAAGAGATTTATAGGCAAAGTAATGATGGTGATTAATGCAAAAGATTTTGGTAATCCATGGGAATCAAATAAAATTTGTTATATGTATATCCAATATTGGAGTTTTTCTTTCCGAACATTCAATCGGTTTGCAACATCTAGGTACCTCACGTCCTCTAGACAACGAGATGTTGATCATGAGCCGTTACAAATATTCGGAGGAAAAAGCCCAAGACTTATCATCCTTAAGGATCGAACTCAAGACCTTGGGTAAAACCTAGCTGCTCTGATCAGTTGGACGAGTTGGCATCCAATATTGCAGTTAAATCATGATATGTGAAAGACTATATTATGTGAATCCAATATTTATAGTCATTCTTGTTATTATGTGTATTAATGACAAACATTTACTTTTTCTATTAAATTTTCATCAATATCTTTCTTATATTTAATTCACACTTGATTAATTGCTTTCGAATAATCGAATCACATAAAAATATTTATTTAAAAATATTTAAATATGTAATGTATATGTTATTTTTTTTATTTTATTTTTGTGAAACAGTCATGGCAAGGCAGCAATCTATGTGACTGTCGATTTGATTTTTGTGTTCAGAATTAATAATTTGCTTTGTCATGTTAATACAGAACCTTAAAGCCAATACAATGCATGCCATTTCAACGTTGAAGGATTATGTTATGAGTTAAGCAAGTTGGATGTGTTAACACTTAAAAGTTACAAAGTAAGGTGAGATTGACTCGTTTTGTAATAAGTTAGCAAAAATATATAAACCAAACGAATCTGAATTAAGGAATTTATCAATTGGGAAGACAGATGTGTGGCGTAAACAACTCCATACTTCAAGAGTAGAATGTCAGTGTAACAAAATGTCCATGTCTTTAGCATCTACTAAAGGTCTGTAAAGGTACTACACAGGTGTAACAACAAACATTTTACAACTCATCTTAGCATCCCAGTGGTGTTGCATTTCCTTATCGTTGTATATCGGGTGACAAGTTGTGCACTATGTTTTCCTCCCTATCTTCAAGCGTAGTACTTGTCGAGGGTTTTGCACCAGCGGCAACAAGGTTTTTAAACCAAGCAGGTTGTTGGAACCTAGGGGTGGATGTATCTTCACTTGGATCATCGAGGGGATCTGTTGTGCAGGTGGGTGAAGCAATGCCAGCAAGAAATTGGTATGCCACCCTGCTAGCCGTCACAATCTCCGTTTTAGCTTGTCTGAACTACACTCATGTCAAAAGGAAACAAGAGAAAATTTCATCAATATATCATAGCAAATGAGCAGATGATAAAATGAGCAATATAACAAGTCAAATCATGTTTTCAGTTTGGACTGGCTGACATTAGTCGACCTATGGAAACTTTATAGAATCCTTTGTAAACAATCAAAGCAATATTATTGAATAAAAACCTCATTATTACTATAATATCTTGCATATTTTAATTAACATATTTAGGTTGTATAATCTTAGTACACTTTGGGCAACTTTTGACTCGTTTCTTTTTAGCTGAATTTTTGGATTGACCAATTAACATTACCCAAGAGCCAAAACAGAAACCCTTTACAGACGAACATAATAGTAAACAAAATCAATCAGTTGTGTATGTTTTGGCTGCAAATGTGTGGAGACAAAAAAGAAACTAAGAAACTGCTCACCCGGTAAGCAGTGTTTCCAGCTATTTCCACAGCAGTGTCGCCAGCATTAGCAAATCTGTTCACCCAACCTGCAACACATGTTACATACAACCTTAACAAGTGAAAAAAATACATGCTCAGCAACCCCCTATGTCATGTTAAATGGCTCTATCTATTTAATAATACCCATTTCCATAGGTGCTGGAGACGGCAAAGCTAATACAAAGACACGAAATCTAATGAAATAGGTCTAATGTGAACTTTAGTTTGATGGCAGAAGTTCATTCACAGAAATATGCAACCGATGTTCAAACATAGAATAATTCAGAGCTAATATTTCAAGTCCAATTCAAAATTAAAATGGGAGTTACCTGGAAGTTTTGGCACACCAAGTCTGTCACAGAAGTCATCACAGAAGTGATTGCAGTTCTTTGACAGCAGATCATAACAGTCCCCTGGCCATTCTGTACTAAGTTCCCTGAGGATCTGATTGACTTTCGTCTTAGTAAGGTCTGTTTCCCCAAGAACAATGCATTCCCGATATGTGTACATAGGAATTTTTCCAGAAGGGCAATTAAAAACTCCACTTCCCTCTTCACAAAACCCAAATGACCATTCATCCTCCCCATAAACCTGCCATTTATACCAGACATTTATGATAAACAAAACCCAAAGGAAACAATATGGCCATATCATCTAGGTACCTACTTAAATTCCTAAAACAAAAGTTGAAAAGTTATATTTCATACCCGTTAAGATTACCAGAAGTGGTTCCGAGACAAACAATACAGCCACATGCCAATGTCGTCTAGGTATATACTTAAATTTATATAATTACACTGATAGGGCATTTTCATACTTCTCTTTTATACTTATGGTTGTGCTTATCAGAAGTTGTTCGAAAAAGAAGAATATGGTCATGATGAACCATCTTATTATCAGATTACAATCCCATAAGTCATAACCATTAAAGATAAACCAAATTTATGTGTGACATGATATCTTCCAAGATGCGACTAACACGTCTCCGAATGTGTCATGAACTGGGAATTTGGTCTAAATCGAAAATCATCTCAGGCTAGCAACAACATCAAACTATTAAAAGCTGCATACGAGATTTGAGTGATTGACACTTAGGTCCGTACGTTTTCACGTTTTCAAATCATCATTCATCTTAATTACTTAAAAAACATATGAAGCAATCTTAACTGGTAGGGTGCCTATCTAAACCAAAGTTTTATACCATCAATTTAAAGCAATTAAAAACACAACATTAAAGCATATCTGGATCCTTCATTACACCGCATAAGTAAAGATAACATTTTACTGTAACACATTTATTAGATGACAGCATACAACAAACGTGCAATCTTTTAAGGCGTCGGCAGAATCGTAAAAACAAGAGCATAACGCAGCTCGGCGCACTACGTAAACTATCAAAACTTATATAAGCCGTTAGTCATGGGGGCCAAAAGCAGTCCTTATTCACTACTAGTTTCCATATTCTATCATATCTTTTGCCAAAAACATATATAAAATGAGTCATTCATACATAAAATTGTGTGTGTGTGTGTATATATATATGTATGTATAGGTGTATAAGATATACCTGAACAGCGCTGTGGAAGATACCACCAAGACCAATACCATCTTTGAAAAACTTATTGATCTGAAGAATTGTATTGTTTGTTTTCTCTGAATCACTATTTGTTACATCATATATATGCACCACCACTGACGTCATCCCCCCCTTTCTCTTCTTTCGTTTTTTATATATATTTTTGATCCGCCCACCTCAAACCCTATAACTCTTTTTTTCAGTCAATTTCAATCAATCAGATCAAACTGTTTCAATTTAGGGATATATCCATAACAGAAATTATATTATTGTTATAATAATGTGAGTAATTGTTTGTTTGTGTGTGTGTGAGTGTTATGACTGATGAATGAATGTCTCCGTTGGGTAGAGTGGGTCTTCTTTTGGATGTCGGTCTGGCGTGTGTATGATATGGGCTTCCATTCCCATTTCTCTATTCATTTCCTAGTTTTTCATTTTTTACTTTCTCCGTATAGCCAAATGTATGGTTGCCGTAAAGTTATTCCTTTTTTTGTTTTTCAAGTTACCATGATACAATATTACAAGTGAAATGATTAATCATTTTAAAACTCTAAACTAAAATTATTTTGTAAATATTTTAAAACTTACATATATAATACACTTACAGTAAAACCTCTATAAATTAATAATGTTGGGACAACGATTTTTTTTATTAATTTAGCGAGTTATTAATTTATCGAGTATTAATTTCCACTAATCTCT
>JANDBE010000001.1:22292605-22303917 GCA_024320915.1 Erigeron philadelphicus
GGACCGGGAAATCCCCGTAGTTTGCGGGATTTTCCCGGTCCCGTCCCGGTCCCAATCCCGAAAATCATCAAAATTCAATACCGGTCCCGATCCCACGTGGGACTCGGTACCACTTCCCGGTACCGGGATCGGGACGGGACTCGGGACTTGGGATTTTCGGCTCATCCCTAAGCATATACTAGATGGCCATTAAATGAATGTTTAAACCATATGAGAAAGGTTCTAGCATATTAAATGAAAGATATATATATATACTGAAAATAAAAATTGCTTAAGGTGGAAGCATGAACTTGACCAGTAAAACAGATTTGAATTTGGGTTATGTGAAAGTCGGTACTAATGGGACTAATTTGGGATTCCGGGATTTTCCCGGTAGCGGTACCGATTAGTACTGATCCCACGAACTCAAAAATATGCGTACGATTTCGATCCTACTTTGGGACTGGGTACCGATACGGTACCAGGACGGGATCGGAAAATGGGAATTTTTGCTCATCCCTATAAGTAACAAACCATTGGTTGTTTGTTATTTTATATCTAAAAACTTGTTTATAACAGCATAATTAATACGAGTAATTTTTAAATAAATGATAATGAAAGGAATTTAGATATGCCCACTAAGTATTTTTTGCTAAATTTTAAGATTGAACTTTACCATTATATAAAAGATGTTATATTCAAATACTTTTGATAAAAAGCTGGCACATATAGATAGTAACTATCTAATTTTGTAGCTAGCGTCACGACAGCGGCTACACATGGAATCCAACCAAAATTGACATGCTTCAATTAAACAGTAGAAAATGCCACATATTGGAGAAGAATAAACAAACACATTACACATGTGAATTTGACACGGCTCCAACGGCAATACAACAAAACATCAACTTAAAATACGAAACAACCACGTACAACAGTCGATAAAGGGGACTGTACTATACATAACCTATCAAATCTTGTATCAGGTAGTAGTCATAGACCAAAACTATATATCATCATTAACATTTTATATACACACTAGGGAACTGCTACTGCTCATTTATATACACACTAGGGAACTGCTACTGCTCATTTATCATTATATTATACATATATGAAACTTCAGATGACATAAAACAGCTGTACAAAAGCAACACATAAAACTACATTATAAGTCCCTGGTAGATACACATACATTTTCATATTTCATAAGCTGGGAACCTAGCATTAGTAGGATCTGCCATGTCGAAAAAGAGATAACACATTCCCCCGATTCCTTCAAACAAAGAGTAGGGAGTGTCGCCACCATGCATTTGGCCATCAGATATGAGTTTCTGGGCTCTATCAAGTAAAAAACAAGCAAATGCCTTTGCCTTGTATAAAAACTCCACATCACCCATCATTCTATAAAGCGATAGAAAAACGTATGCGTTCCCACTGATACCATGACAGATGCCGACCTTTTTCAGCAACCCACGAGTCCACACTACTTTGGCTGCATCAACTGCCGCTTCTAGAAACTCTTTATCTTCATAAACCTAATCATCATCCATAACAAAATGTGACACAAGATAATAAGTAACAAAAAATTAAGTACACACTCGTTCATTCTAAATTTTATTTTCGATCTAGTTTGTACCTGCTCCTACCGTTAACCGTTTAGAGCTGTGAGACGTAAAGTTCCAATAATAACATTTATCTACTTGGCATAATTAAGATGCAAAAGAATAGTGCTTTTTACCTGGGCTGCTTTGACTAGTGTGAGACAAACTCCAGATGCTCCATGACACCAATACACAAGTTCATCACTTTTCTTTTCTTCATCCCGTGGATAGTTTCCACTAGGGAACCGATTGTTAACCATGTACTTAAGAGTCTTCTTCACATCCATGAGTACATCCGGCGAAAGCTCAAAATGCATGAGAACATACATAATCCCAGCCAACCCATGGGCCGCACCCCAGTATCTCTCACCAACATATTCAAACATCAAAGGGCAATTTGTATTGGCACCCAATTTTCTTCCATGTTTGACAATCTTGTCCACAACTGCATTCTGTTTAATTCATTTATAATATAGATGGATTTCACTATTAAAGACGCACAAGTGAAAAGGTATGAGTAAGAGTACATGAGCTAGAAACCCTTACGGTGTGTGTTGACGGGATTGTTTGATCACCTAAGTTCTTATTAAGAAAGAGACATGCCCATAAGTAACCAGCTCTCCCACGTAGAAGTTCATCCGGAACATCTTCATTTATCTTGATCTGTTACCAGAACCAAACACACACCAGGATAACAGATTACATGTATATGCATGTAATTTGGATAACTGAAAACTGAAATCGAAACGTTACCTCTTTGAACCGAGTCAGATAGTAATCAACCATCTGCACATTATTTTGGTGCTTTGCCACAACAGCACCAAGAGCACAAACTCCCACACGCCCCAACAGAAAAGAGACATCCCTACAACTACCATCACATTCTCTTCAGTTCCAAAATTTCACATAAATTTCTATTCCTTAAACATGAGTTTCCATGTTTCATAACATACCACTGAAAAACTGAATAAATAAGGACTAGATTTTGCAATTATAAATTTGATGTGCGTTTATTATTTATGATGATTTTGAGTCATGTTGCACTATTTCACCAAGATATATCTACTTATCATGGCTATTCTTATTACCATAACATATAGCAGTCAAATATTTTAAGCAACATAGTTTGGATCAGTGGTAAACATCTTGCCTTTGGAGGCCTTTGGAGACATGGGTTCGATTCTTATCCCATGCAAAGGTTGGATCGTTGGAGGGTCTTTTCTACCATTTTGGTACAAAATGGAAGCATCCTCTCTACTTAGGTAGGTAAGATATGTCTACATCTTAACCTGAGTCGGCCCAAATATATTATTAGGTCAAGACTCAAGTGGATGCTTTGGGCCCCTAAAATCAATAGGCCCCCAATTTAGCTAGGTCTTGTATATATTTAATTCTAGCGGCTAAAAAAAACTCACATTAGGAAAAAAAAAAGGGTAAGCATAAGTAACGCAGCCTCACACCCCTTAATTCTTGAAGCCATAACTCCTTGAAAATTGAAAAGATTTAATCCCTCAAATTATGAGGTAACGTTCATGTCTTATGATTATGGAGAAATCGAAAGGCCTCCAAATTTGGCTATAAATCTTGGTAAGCTTATTCACTAATTTTCCTATTCTCCAAAAATCATTCACTGGTCATATGCTATAAAATTCTGTTTTGGTGTAGATTACAAGCGTGAACTACCGATATGTGCCCACGATGTCGTTATGTGTCAATTTTTAAAGTGATTATTATAGGTTGGCTTAGGTTGTTAATTTAAGAATAGTTCTTGAATAATAAAGGACCACTAAAATAGCAGTAGCCTTGTGGTAAATGGAAAAGTTTAGTTTGTAAGTTATTAAGGCAAATGGAAAAGTTTGGTTTGTTGTGCCATTTAATATTTGCACTTTCATATACTACTAGGTACTTCACATATTTTTTTGCCTTTTTTTAGTTACTTTCTTTTTTATAGAGCCCCCAAATTTGATCCCGTTTAAGGCCACTAAAATGCTTGAGCCGGCTCTGCCTCCCCAATACACAGTCGATGTAGTGGGGCTCAAAACCCGTGAAAGGTGGCACTGAACAATTTCTTTCTTTACTACTATATTTTGCAACAAAACAGAATATCAAATGCTACCTAAATTTGATCATTTACTTCATCAGATATCTAAACTAGTTCCAATGATCACAAGCTCTTATTACAATTGCTACTTTCAAGCTCCAATTCACCTCTATCTCTGTATTTCACACCATGTCCTAATTGTATAACTTCGATCATATATCATCCAGTATTACCTTGAAGTTCATATCCAAACAGTTATATAGAAAGGCAGAGTTACACCATAATCTAGGTAATTAAGATAGGGTACAAGCTTTTAACATGCAAATGAAACAAATTAGTAAGTAATTAAGTGAGAACCTGGAACTGGAACCCGAAGAAGCAGAGTCACAAGCTTTAATAATCTCAGAACAGAGATCAAGATCGCTTTTATTGTTAGTAACTTGATACGACTTAAAAAGCAAGAAAGCAGTTCCAAGAGTGCCGGTATATAGCGAAAAGTCTTCGATATTTTTCCCTGTAGATTCCCATGTTTCCGCGACTATCTGTGACACATTTTTATAAAATAAAGTTCTGCGAAATAGATACTTGTTTACTTAGAAAATTAAATTTTTCATACTCATTTATGAATGGAAGTTAAGTCAGTAGATAGATATATTACAGTTTGTTTGAGATCCAAGGCTCTTTTTTTGAGTTTCTCAGAAAGAGTGACATATGGTAAAGAAAGCAGATTTAACAATGAATCTTCATCTGTTTTTCCTTTTTCTTTTTCTTCAGCTCCTTTTGCATGTACTGCTGCTTTCTCATGAACATACTCTGACATGAAATTATCAAAATATCGATCTGTCATTTTTTTCGAGCGATTAGTATGATGAGGATGAAGTACAAGATAGTAGAAATTATTATTATTTTATGTATATATAGATGCCACCCAAATGACTTAAATCTCCATGGATGAGACACGTGTAACCTTATGTAAGCAATACAATGTCCCCCGTGTACGTGTCGTTTTGTTGATTTGTTGTCACTTGTAAAAAAGAATTGAAGATATTGTTCGGGCGTTAATCGTTATCATGGGTGAATTTTTTTTTTCTTTTCTAATTTAAAAATGTAGATTGTAATATAAGGTGGTAATTATATGAAAATTAAATGATAGAAAAGTAAGAAATGAATGTAACCATATAAATTAATATTCTTTCTAATTTTTGAGTTGTTTTTCTTTTTCTGTAACTCTTTATAAGACAAAGAAAACCTTTTTAAAACGTAAAATTGTTAGCTGATCTCATTTCATTTCAACATTAGTACACCAAATACAACTTTAAATGCACAATGCACAATATAATGAGACTTTGAATGTTGGCGGTGGGTTGGAACCAGAAACGGTATTAGGAAAAATCTTAAAGGGGATAAACTTAAAAAATTTACGAAAAAAATAAATTTAAAAAGTGACAAAATGTTAAAAACCTATAGAAAATTTTTAAGCCATCGGAGGGTCTCAACTCACAGTCCCAATTTTTCTACTATTTTCAACCAACCTTATCACACTTTTAACAAAAGAACTTTCATTTTAATTTTAACTACCAACCAAAAAAACCAAAATTGGCTTCCTTTTCGTCCTCTTCGAACACCTATAGCCCATAAATGACACTCTGCAAGGTCCAGAACTTGATGTAGTTACACATGCTAAACTACGACAAGACCCAAGGCGAGCTATGGGTTGTGATCAGGAAACTGTTGGCGCTAGAGGGCGGGTGGAAACAGGAAATCGAAGAAATATGAGCGTCGGGGCGGAGACCTACCAACCTTGAAACCTTTATGTGAGTTATCTGCAAGACAAACTCGACATGATGGACAGCCTAATCGGTTATGTTTATGATGCACACTTCTCATTGCGATGCACGTACAACCTAAAAATTTATATCAAGTACTTAACAGCTCATTGAAAAGTTTGATTTGCCAAGAATGTATGTGGTTCAACTTCGGTGAATAAATTATGGAAGGGGATAATTACCTGGACAAAAGCAAGGCCAAACAGAAACCAAAAATCTGAAAACTATGAAACCCAGAACCAAAATGGTTCGTAATAGTTTGGTAGCATCCGCTTCCAGTTTAGGAATGGTTTAGTTCCAAACTGGAAAGTAAACGTAATGTAAATTTAAGGTTCTATGGTTTAATGATGAGATACATAAAAAAACATGGTTTCAAGTTTGAAAGAATAAATAATTCTCGAAAGCACTGGTTCAGTTCTGATTCATGACTGGACCGCACTGATAATCAAACTGAATATAGACCGTACCTGTTCAGCTCTTCAGTTTTGTCAATCCAGACAAATCTTTGCACACTGTATGGTCTAAAAAACTTCTACACCCATCCAGAATGCCAAATCATCATCGTACCAGATATTTTAATAGCAACCGGTTTTCTGGTAAATGAGAGTATGAGAATATACCAATCTTCCGCTCAACAAGAAAAGTTGTGCAGGTTATTCATTTTCTCATCTCAAGAGCAATCTTTCCGGCTTCCCCGTCAAAAACATATTTTTGCAGTGATTCAGAACTTCCAGCACATAAAAATGCTCTCTCGCTGCCATCATCAAGTATGCTACACAAAATGCAAGGGAAGTGAATTGAAGCTGTAAAGGTCTACCACATCTAACATGTAGCCACTAATGCTCCTTAATCCACAATTTGGGGAATGTCGTTTTTCTCTGCCATATGCTGACCCAATACTCCAAGAACCCCATAAACAAGTTGTTCATGATAACCACCTCTGTCTCCAGCAACAAAACTATAGAGCTGATTCTGTATCTCGACCCAACTCCTACCAGCTACTTTCTTAACACCAAATTTATTTAGTAACTTCCTCATTTTGGCTCGATCATCCCATTTACCTTCTGCAGCATACATATTTGCCAGTAGCACATAGATTCCTGCCTTCTTAGGCCTCAAATCCAACACTTTCTGGGCAGTCATCTTCCCCATAACGGGCTCCCCGTGTGCTTTACAAGCTCCGAGGAATGCTGCCCAAACAGATTCGTCAGGTTTAAATGGCATATTTTGTATCATATCGTATGCTTCTTTAACCCTTCCGCCACGCCCAAACAGATCAATAACACAAGCATAAATTTCTTGATTTGGGCTAATTTTGTACTGGCTAGTCATTAATTTAAAGTAACTTAACCCCTCTTCAACAAGTCCAGCATGACTGCATGCAGTGAGAACTGCCATGAATACAATTGTATCTGGTTTTATACCTGAATTCACCATCTGATTGAATAACTTGATAACCTCATGTCCATGCCCATGGCTTCCGAATCCAATCATCATTGAAGTCCAAGAAACCAGATCCCGAAACAACATTTCAGAAAAAATCTTTCTAGAATCTTGAATGCTTCCAGATTTTGCATACATATCGATGAGAGAATTTGCTAACGGCAAGTTTTGTTCATGACCTCTCTTGAAAATCCCACTATGAATCTGTTGACCACAGGTCAAAATTGACATATTAGTACAGGCTGCTATAACACTGGAAAATGTGAAGCAATTTGGAGTACACCCCATAAACTCCATTTCCACAAACAAACGTAAAGACTTCATTGGATCGGGCTTCTCGTATCCTGCTATTAATGTGTTCCATGTAATGTCGTCTTTTTCATACATTCCATTAAAACATGCATCTGCATCCTGGAAATAATTGCATTTGCAATACATGTCTAATATAGAGTTCATTACTGGGATATTAAGATCAAACCCATGTTTGACTACTGAAGCATGTATTTGCTTGCCATAAGTATGTGATCCGACTCCTGCACATGCTCTGATTGCAATCGAGAAACTGTATGCACTTTGTTCAGTTTCCTCCTGTCAAAAAGATTTATCATTGGTTCTATTAGCAATATACCAAACTGTGATTTAAACTAGACATGACAATTCGACCAATGTACTTTCAAATAACTTGAACCTGATTCTATTATATCTCTAACGACTAACGGGTCAAAAAATAACTTTGAAAGAACATACAAATAAGCCAGACTGGTCGAATTCTGCCAAAGTCTGTATTAAAGACTCAAAATTTTCCTAAAGCTTAGCAAAATTAAACTATTGTTAGAGTAATATAGCTTTCATTATCATTCTTGAGGTACCAATTACTTACAGGAACCAAAAGAATTCTGGGAAAAAAATTGTTTCATGTCAACCTGCACAAACCCAAACCGTATTATACTTTTTGTCCCGATATTTGGGTAACAGTTATGTAGGTAGTGTTTGAACATACCATGAGCATTTCTCGAAATATTTGAAGGGCTGAAAGCCCGTCATCCCTATGAGTGAATCCGGCTATAAGTGTAGTCCAAGACACTTGATTTTTAATATGAATCTCTTGAAACATCAAAGAAGCATTGTCCATAGTAACACAACAAGTAGCATACATATCCAAAAGAGCATTATCAACATATATACTATTATTACACCCAACAAACCCATGTTTCAAACCCAGCCCATGAACCGAACCACCACAAGAAAGCGACTTCATCCCTTTACAAGCCTTAAAAACGGTCGAAAAAGTGAAGGCATTCGGAGGATCAAAACTTTCCCTCATCATATCTTTAAAAACCAACCATGCAGAGTTATAAATTTTGCATGTTGTGTATCCAAATATCATGGATGTCCATGCGACTACGTCTCGGTCAGGCATTTCATCAAACAGTTGGCGTGCTTGCTTGATTAGGCCATTGTCAAAATAAGCTCGGATGAGATCAGTTGATAGTTTTGCCTGCTCAAATGGTGTTGTGGAATTTTGGGTCACATTTATAGCAGCGTTACGAATTGGTACAGTAATTTTATTGGCCAGTAGTTTTTTATGACTCATTATTGATATTTCGCCTATTTTGATGATTGTCAAGGTCAATGGTTTTGGGTTGATAGTTTGATGAGGCTAGAGTTCTAGGCTATTATAATTTTAAGTTAATTAACAAAAATTCTGTGGGCAGTATCTTTGTGATCGTTTTCTAACCGTTTTTCACTTTTTTGGTCATTCCAAAACATATATCTTTAAAAAATCAAAATGAAAAAAGGTTATGTAGACGGTTTTACGAGAAGTCAAAAGAAAATGAATGTCGTCGGGTTATAGAATTTGATGACTTCGAAAAGAAACAATTTTAAAATTTTAAATCGATCCACAAAAACTTTGGTCCAAAAAAAAAAAATCAATCCTCTTAATTCATCTTCTTACTAATCCTCTTAATACAAAACTACATGACAAATATACTACATTAATTTCTCTCCTAATTTAATCCATTAACTTTGCCAAATGCCAATGATTATTGGTTAAAGAAATTAAAACACATTAAAACTCATTTGAATCACTAGTAAATATTTTACTCCGTAGCTTTTAACAATAGAGGTTAGTGGTTCAATTCATATCTCAATCTCATGCAAACACTAGAGTTATTTTTCAACCATTTAGGAAGATATGGTCGCTCTACCTACTACCTAGGTAGAGTTAAAGTCTATCTACATCGTAACGTCCGTCATACATCATCGAAGTAAGGTAAAAACTGTCTACATCTTAACTTCCGTCATAGAGAAATTGAATTCTAAAACCCGTTGAAAATAACAGTGGACAATATTTTTCTTTTTAAAAAAAACACATTAGAGCTTGTTGGAGCTACTATAATTTAAATTTATTGTTATTATCATTATTATGTTTAGTTTTTTATTTATGTAACATTTGTAGTTTATTGTTTCTATATATTGAATATTTATGAAAAAGAGATGAAAAATCTACAACAGTTTTAATCCATCTACGATAAATACGTGTATATTAATGTGTAATGCACAACTGTTTAAAGCACCAATTGTTGTTGATAGATTATAGATATATCACCATGAAATGATTTTTGAATTAAACTTTTTTGATTATATATAAATAGATGTGAAGTATAAATAGAAAGTGATAGATTATGTAAAATGGTAAAAATAGTGGTAGTAGTAAGGTTGTGTTAGTATAATAGCATTTTTAGATGATGGTTATGGATGGTAGGGGTGTTCATTGACCTGTTTGGTCTTGTTTTGACTGAATCTCAAAACCAACTGGTAAATACGGTTTTAACATATATTAGACCAAATCAAATCAAGTATATTGTCTGACCGAACCAGACCAAACCATGTAAGTCGGTCTGGTTGGGACGGTTCGACGGTTTTTCAAGTTTATTATTTCTTTCTTTTATTCTCTATAATTCTGTAAATAATTGTCAAGATTTGTGTTAAGATCCATAACAAATACTTATAATTAGAAGTGTACATATTAAAAAAATTACTAGCGGGTCACACTGTTTGTTTTAATATGTTCAAACTTTAGGTTAAAACGTTATCCATATGTTAATCACAACTATAACACCGATAAAATAAAAAGTTTTTGTTTATATTAGAAATGTATTATTAATTATATATTTGAAATATAAGTTTTGTTCTTTATAATGAAACTCTAAGGAATTTAGAGCATTAGAGTGTTTATTTCGTAAAATGTTTAAAGTTTATCACTTTATAAAAGTAATTTTCTTCTCGAGTTATGAAGGTATATAGTATGGCCCGATCCGGTTTTACGTGGTTTTTTTTTGCTCAAACTGTAACCGGACCAAATAAGCTGGTTTTTCAAAACTTAAATCACCATACAAGACTTTAACAATTCAATCCGACTAAACGAATCCACCGTAGTTTGGTTTGAATTAAACGGTTTGACGGTTCGATGTACACCCCTAAGGGGGTTGGCATCGGGTGGAATATGGGCGAGTGGTGGTCGCGGCGCCACACAGGAACACCGCCGCCAACAGTGTACGACGCGTGGTGGTGACCACTCGCGTGGTGTGACCACTCGGTTGATACCGTGAGTGGTGGAATTTCGAGGAGAGCCAACGGTTACTTTTTGTGTTGTAACGTAAACTTTTCTTTTTTTTTTTTTTTTTTTTTTTTTTGTTTTTTACTTATATAAACCCAACTTTACACAATACATCTACAAATCAAACACTCACAAAACACATACACAACTCAAATATATACACATCAAAAAAAATGCATAAACATATTGGTTCCACCACAATCATCGACGAACCATTCGAATGGTCCGACGATAGTAGTTTAGAGGTGTTTGTGAACGCCATCGAGTCTGAAGAAGCCGATAGTTCCACGGCCCGTTCACGTGCGAAACGTAAAGTCGTGAACCGTGACCGTTGGACTGCTTCAGAAAGGTTACACCGCGACTACTTTTGTGAAGAACCAAAATTCGACGATGATTTTTTTGAAGATAGGTATCGTATGCCTAAAAGACTTTTTTTAAAGATCGTGCATGATCTTGAGTCGAGATACCCGTATTTTCAGGACACGTATGATGCTCGGTTGGCCAAGAGTTTTACACCGATACAGAAGTGCACATCTGCCATCCGACAACTTGCAACCGGTAATCCTCCTGATGAGTACGACGAGTATTTAGAGATGGCCGGGAGAACATCACGTGAATGTCTTCAGTTTTTTTGTGACGCTATCGTTGACACTTACAAGACCGAATATTTGCGTAAACCAACAACACATGATCTCCAACGTTTGTTTGAAGCACACGAACAAAGGCATCACTTTCCTGGAATGATCGGTAGTTTGGATTGTACACATCTTGTTTGGAAGATGTGTCCAGTGAAGTGG
>JANDBE010000001.1:22534183-22545501 GCA_024320915.1 Erigeron philadelphicus
ATTTAATGACTTACTATGTCTAAGTGTTGGTAAATATATATATATATATATATATGATTTACTTTTAATTTTAGTTTATCAATCTAAATATTGTTCTAATAAGATAATAATATTTATCTGTTTGTAAGGTCTTTAAATTTGCAAGGATCCACTTGAGTTCGAGTTCCCATATCTGTAAGAGTGGATTAATATAATTTTTTTTTTTTTGAAAGTTTTGTGTCTCATCCAAACAAATGCGTAATTTTTAAATTGTTGTAAAAAATATCTACAGAATTTTATAAAAAGACATCAAGAATTCAAAGAAGACCAAACAAATTTAGATAAATAGATCCCATAATTCTCTTGAAAGGGATGTAACAATTGTAACATGGACTTAAACCAGGCATGAACAATTGGGTGAGAAAACATGTGTGGAAAATACGAATATGGGCCTATATATGTTGACTAAAAGAATGCAAATTGCTAATAGCCGCCTACCAGCTGCCACTATGATATGATCTTTTTTTTTTTTCTTTTTTGGAAAGACGAATTTCTGAGAGTCTAGACATACGTTGTTTTAACCGGACTCGCGCTAGAATATCTCAGAACCGCTGCACCATGACCACGTGGGGGGAAAACCCCCAATTAAATCATCTGAATGCACCACATTTAAATTGCGGTAAACCCTGCTCTTTCAAGATTCGAACCTTTGTCTCCTAGGATCCAAAGCCTTCATCAAGAGACTCCAATACCACTGGGCTGTAAACCCAAAAACTATGATATCTATTGATATTTCATATCTATTAACTAGCCTATTATTCGCGTAGCGTAGATTTTTACATAATAAAACCTTTGATATTTGAGAACTTTTAACATCTAAATTAATATGTACAATTTTAAACCATAATTATAATATCATTAAAGATATATTTTATTAACATTAAATTGTAACTATATCTCTACGCTTATAAGAATGTTATTTTAATCCATTTATTTAAACAATCACATTAAAAAAGCATGTAATATAAAGATTTTGTAAATATTCATATTGTCGTTAAAATAAAACATTATTTATGGAAAGAAACATGTAATTGCAACTTCTCATAACAATATAACATTTTTAATGTTTTATTACAATTAAACACTATTAAAAATTAAAAAAATTATAATCATACAACTAAGAGTCATTACCAATAAATAATTAGTGAAATTAAGATATAAATTATCAAACAAATAAATAAGCATATAGTAAATTTATAACTTATTTATATCATAACTTAAATATTATATTCAATTTATCAACCTATATTAAATTAAAATTTTGTCAAATACGCAGTTATACGACATTAATAAAACAAATATATAATATATAAATTTTTGTATACATGAAATATAATATATATTATATAAATAAATGATTTTTTTATAAGTTAGATTTTCATTATTATAAGGATTTGGTTAATAAAGTTATCGAGTGATATTTAGTTAGGTCATTTACCAAATAAAAATTGATTTATTTGTATGAAAATAAGGATGAGGATTTTCTAAAGTTATTTATAACGACTAAAAATATTATTGATAAATTCTTTGGTAATGATGATGTCATCAAGGAATATGATAAAAAACAAAAAAAAAGGGTTAAAATTCAATCAATGGTTCACACTTTTTCAATATAAAATTAAAAGTTTTTTTTTAATATATATTCACGATATTCCATAACTTCTACATATTCAAATCAGAAAAAAAAAAAAAAAAAAAAACAACACTAATTGGGTTGATGACCAATTTATAAGATGTTTGATATTAAGTATTTTATTAGGATTTATATTTTACTTTCTACAAGATTACTGGAATGTTAAAAAAGACAAATTAAACATAATTATCATGCAATATTATCCCGAGTATTCCTAATCATTATTCCCTTTTTTTTTTTTCTTTTTTTTTGAAACAAAAACATCCATTTATTCGCGCTTCAATCAAGTAAATGAATTTGAGTATGAGAAATTTGTACGCTTGTATATTTTGAAGGGAAGTGAATTTCATACTAGCTATTTTACTTTTCATGCTACAAAATTTTTATTATGACCTTTTACCCCTATTAATAAAATCCTCCATTATTAGATTTTGCACTTGTTACTGTATTTTCAATTGAAGGTTGATGTAAAGTTTTTTTTTAAACCGCTTATCAAAAAACTTTTTTATAACTTCATAAACGCTTATAATTATTTAATATCATAAATTAATAGTAGAGACATAAAGAAAAAAGAATTTAATAGGTTAATCGATTAGCTTTTAAAGAAATAAAGTCACTCAATTTTCTTTGGTTGACACAACGTTCATCCCGACCCGGCCCCAACTGGACAAAATGGAGCAACTTTAATTTAGACCATATCATATAACTACCTTTGTTGTTTATCTTCTATTTTTTTTTTCTTGTATTCTAGCTTCTTGGTAGTTTTGATCTTTCTAATAAAACTGAATGTTCTAAAAAAAAAATGGATAGTCATTAAGCTACTTGATATAAAGCTAATTGATTTAAAGAAGTAGTGAAGACAAATTAGAAACTAATGGTCATTAAATATTTCGGGTTAAAAATATTTTGATGTAAAGCTACTTGATAAAGATGTAGTAAAGATATATTAGAAGATAAAATATTGATTATATAAATTAATTCATTGAGGATAAGATGATTATATTGCATCTTTTTGTTTTCTAACTTTTCAATAATGGTGGATAATATTTTTTATTAGGGTAATTACACAGATGATACCTGAAATTTATACGAAATTATGGTTTTGATACCTCGCATGCACGACACGTGAATTTACTTAATGGTTAAATAGACGACTGTCGGCGAGGTATAGTAGTGTAAGTTTTTGACAACGATTAATATGTCTCGCATAATTTTTGAATTGTGGGTATGTCCAATATAGTTTCAACTAAACCTCAAGTCTGATTTGTGTGATTTACCTTAATATATACTCGTATATAGTTGTATAGATTCATATTTCATGTAATATTTTGGGCCTCAGTTAAATGTATTTTGTTCTTCTATTTCCTCACAAACCCACTCTATGATTCTATTTTCGAGCCTATTTTTAGAAGAATAGAAATGAGAGGAAATTAAAAAAAACTACAGAGAAAAATAAAATAATGATGTTACATATTTTTGTGTTCTTGAGTTTTATAAAAATGTAAAGAAAGAAAATGAATTTTTAACCTTTTTATATTCTTGAATTGAATGGAAAAGATATAAAATGACAATTTGGCAATGATCTACAATACTTTATAAAAAAGAACTCACCCATCAAAAATCTTAAATAAGGAATTAAACTACGTTAAAATACTCTTGTTTTTATATATTAATTTAAAGATATACCTATAATACCTGTAATATCTTGTAATAAAACCAGTAATTAGCATTCTTCAAAAACACACAAAACAAATATTACAAAAGCTATAGATTCTTTATGTTTAAAGCATTGAGTACGCCTGTTTTGTAATTTCACTATATGCTGATAAATATATGGAATTTTTCAATGTCGGAAGGACAACACTTCATGGCAAATAACCAAATGTGATCAAGTATGCTGCGCAATCATTTCGTCAACTTGAAATGACCACTGCACTTTGCAATAAGTATGTAACATATCACAGTTAAGAAGACAGTTATAAAACTTGCACACAAATAGCCAAATGTGTTCAAGAACAAGCCGGAGGTGTTTTGAAATTAGACTAAAACACAGATGAGTTCACTTTACAATGAGCAAAACTCGATCTTAACGTTGTCTCATGTAAATAAAGGTCGCTACATTTCAAAAACATCATTCTGTCACCAGCCGTCACCATATATCTTCATCTTCACCAATGCCACCCTCTTTTTCTCCATGGGAGTTATGTTTGCTAAAAACGAAACCATGCTGTTAGTGTGATGTGCAATACTAGAGCAATGATATTAACAGATTATAATTCCATCAAACATAACCTAAGAACACATAATAAGAGCATGGAGTGGGTGGTCACCACAGCCGCTTGTTTGGCTTGGTGTACATCCGGCTGATCCGCATGCCAATCTGGTTGTAGGTTGAAGCAACCTACAACATTTTTCTTCTTAATCCCAGAAGTAATCGTGAATCGTTCAGGGTGCAAAATAGGGGTAAAAATGATGTGCCAAAGGTAGGGTGAAGACAATGATGTGAACTGGTATAGCAACCCGGGTAATCCTTAGCACACCTGGTGCTCTAAGAAAGTATCTGATTGCATGAAACAGCCTAGACAATAATTTACCACAAGTATTTTAAAACAGATAGAAACTAAAACCCAAAACACGGCTATAACATAAACTTAACTTACTATAACAAAAAAAAGGGCTTTCTTTCTTAAATTGCTAAGACAACACACTATCAGATTTTCGACCATAAAGATAAAACATAGAGTGGACTGAAAAGACAATTTTAATTTCTTCTATGAAGAATACATCCATTCTCTAAGCAATCAAATATCGTGGAATTTAAGGATAGTCATCTTGGATTTAAAAATGTTGATGACCTAGCTACCTTTATAAAATTGTTTTTGCCTACTAGTGATCACAAATAAACCACTTTGTGGTCTTTCTAGGATCCATAGACCTATATTCTCTTTTTGGATCACAGTCAGCACTGAAGTGTAGGTCTGATCAAAACCTTACAAAGGGATACAATAGTATCTAAGAATATATAACTAACAACATAGCAGTATTTTCTACATTAAAATCCAGACAAAATCGTTTCCAAATCTGCCCAAGTGCCCAACCAGACCCGGCCAGCTTTCAACATTTACGAATAATGACTTGTATGAACCTGAACCTGTTAGAAAGTGAGGAAAACTCAAAGCCCGGAACAAGAGAATCGGTTCAGAAAGGGTCCAAGTTCAAGAACTGAAATTGGTCAAGAATAAGGTTAGAGTTGGTTTCCTTGGGGTTTCCTTGTGGTTTCTTAGTCAATGCTTTATTACCATATTTATCGTTTTACTTGTGTATAATTAGAGGCATAAACCTCAAATTGTAATCAATCAAATCATTATCGAATAAAATCATAATCAATTCAATTTATCACAATGTAGTCCTATATTAATATGTGTTCTTTAAAGGCTATTCGATAAAACCTTATTATCGAATAGCCTTATTATCTTCTATCTAATAATAATAATTATTATTCTATTTTACTATATCAATTGTTAACAGAACCCATTAAGGTACACTGGCTAAAAAGTTTTTTGGCAACTTAGCTTGATGAATGCTGAACTTGTTTAACATGTGTTGAAGAGAGTTTTTGGAATTGGTAATTTTCCCGTTCTTTGCATCCTGCTTACAACCTACAGAAATTACTTCAGGCTTTGCTAATTTTTCCTTCAGTGTTTCCATTCTTGCATACAAAAACAAGCACAACCTAAATGACAGGAAGCTAGTGATAGTTGAAGACATTATTAAGCAACACTGTAGGATGTTGATGAATCTACATATACGCTGCAATGAATTAATTCTTTTTGAAGAAGAAAAGGTTAACAAATAAAGTACAGTTGGCAAGATCGACTCAATTGATCATAAATGGTTCGATTCTTTGATGTTTTAATCTGTAACAATAACAATAGGCGATCTTATCCTAAAAGTAATTGGGTCAAAAACTGCTCAAAGTGCTTTTCTAAACATTGATTAAACCTCTTGAATCGTTTTAGTCATATTTGACAGTCAACAAAACCTCTTGACCTGTATAAAAAGTTTCCTGTTTTTACCCGCACCCATCCTGCTTATTTCCACCTCTCAATGAAGGAAGTGTTTTTTGCAACTACAATGAAGGAAGTGTCTTTTGCGATTCAAATACACCACTCTTACCACTGCCTGTCCACATCCAGCTGATCCGCATGCAGATGCCAATAAGGGTGGAGGTAGAAGCAAGCTCCAACATTATTAGTACTTGCTTCCGAAAGTGGTCGTGAATTGTTCGGGGTGCAAAATACGGGTAAAAATGTTGTGTCAAAGGTGGGGTGGAGACAATGATGTCGACTGATATAGAACCTGGTGCTCTAAGAAATTATCTGATTGTGTGAAACAGCCTACAACATAATTCACCACAAGTAGCTTAAAAACCAATAAACGCTAAAACCCAAAACATGGTAAGGACAATCTGAGTATCTAATTGATGGATTTCGGTTCTACTTAACGCAACGGAAGCATGCAATCAATTAACAATAGCATAATAAAATTTTCTATTAACCGAAACCAATCCCATGGATCATCTCGTCAAACTAAAGATCAAGAGAAATGAATATTAGAAAACATACCCTTGAAAATTTCCTTAAAGATGAAGATGAAAAAGATTCAAGCTAGAATCTCTCTATTCGGGGAGACACCCAAAGTTCCGATCTCCAACTTATGTACCTACTTTAGTATTGAAATCCTGCCCTCTTTAACAATCTCAACACAACCCAAGACTGGTCCTTTGCTTCTCCAATAAATACCACAAATCTTTGTGTATTTTAATAGTTCAATATCTATAAAACTAGAATAATAAACTAATTGATGGATAAGCAAGTTGGCTGGATTTTGGTTTCTAAGTGAAACCGTGAGAGAGAGAGTAATAGTAGTCAGGAAAGAAGAGCCAAAATTAGTTTGTTTATTGTAACAAATGAAAATCACCTTTTGTATTGGAACTCACCATAAGATTATAAGAGGCAACCAATAGCATTGATGAAACCTCTTGGTTTCTCTGCCATACAGCCGATTTACACACCCTTTTTTCCAAGCAAAAGTTATTTCATTTTATATATCTTATCTTTATGTGTTAATATGTAATATATATGTACACATAAAAATTAGACATGTTTAATCAAACTACTAGTTATCTTTTAACTAGTTAATTAAACAAATACAATCTAATATAATTATTTAGACCATTAACAAATGTCTAATTAATTAATCTCTTTTCAAAAGGTACATAAATCGATTATCGACCGGCCTTTGCGTGTGACCGAATAGGATGATGGACTTTATATATTATTCATGTCATGGGCATATCTTCGAATCATAGTGCACAACGGTCAAACCTATAGCCAACCCGTGTACATATATCCAACACTAATTACAATTCTTAATTTACTATAACAAAAAAGGGCTTTTCTCTTTCTTATATTGCAAAAAAGCAACAGTGCAACACCCTATCAGATTTCGTCCATAAAGATAGAACATAGTGTTGAAAAGACAAGTAATAACAAATAAACCACTTGTGATCTTCTAGCGTCCATAGACCTCTATAATCTTTTTGATCACATCAGGTATGATCAAAACCTTTCAAAGGGATACAATAGTATCTAAGAAATTATAACTAACAACATGCTATTATTTTCTGCTTTCAAAACCTGACAGATTATGAGATTACTCCAATTTAAATACACGCATCAATCTTTATGTCGTCCATTTAAATTTCTATTACTTCAACTACTCTGCACTTTTTATAAGGAAAAAAAAAAAGAGCAATAGGTAGAGACATGATGCTTAATATGTACTTAAATTTCACTGTGGTCCATCATTATCTATAAGGTATGCAATATTTTGTTCCATTGCATGTAAATGAACCATACAAAACCTAAACAACATTAAGTTTTAAGCAAGTCTTAAATGATGCGAATAGTGACATCACCTAAACAACACCAAAGTAAATTATTCTACCTTTAAAACAAGCATGGTTCCTCCCTTATATGAACCTGCCGCTTTGGATGCGATGATCAATGTGTGATCATGTACATACTATTGGAAGATATATATAACCATTGGACTTATCAAGCAGAAGCAGAGTTTCCATATAGGAACACATAAAGAACGAAAATTGTTTTCCTTCAATCCCAAGATTTTCTTTATATTCAGAGTTCCATTCGTAAATCTTAACCTTAGCATGTCTATCGTACTCGTAATACTTTTGCTTTTCCAATATTAGATCACCAGTCTTCCGAAATCCTAGTATTCGGCATATTGAGGCATGTGGTAGTTCAATGGTGTATAGCTTTGTAAACAATCTATTAACAACTTGCTCCTTCATCATCCATAAACAACAAACTGATGCGGCTTCCTCAAGCAAAACAAGAGACCCCCGTAGCTTAGATATAGTCCGAATGTTACAACTCCGGTTAGTTAAACTATCTGGGAGATTTATCTCCTTATATTCTTTGGCAGTCAAATCAAATGACATGATCAGAAAATGTGATTGAGATTGAACATCTTCAGCAACCCAATAAATAAACCTATCGATAAAAACCTGAGATATGAACGTTTTAAGTCTAATTGATTCGCGGGGTAGATTGGTGGATAGAATATTCCAAGACCCAGTGCTCAAAGTGAACACTCCAACTTTCCAAGGGAGGGTAATGTGTTTTATATCATCCGTTTTCCGCTTATAATCAATACAAGTAATCTTGATAATAGTAGGATCAAAAGTCACAGGACAAACCCCAAAACCAGTAGCATTACGAACTTGATAATCATAAAACTTTTCATTGGGTAAATCATACATATATGGAGCTCGAATACCAACGGATTTCCGTATGGAAGGATTCCAAAGAACAATCATCTCTGGGCATTAATATTTGTGATAACTGTTGTAATAACTGGTAAAGCACAACAAACCGTGAGAGCTACCAACTGCACCTACGAAATTGGGTCCGATGGTCTTAATGAGGTCAGGTTCAGTGGGGATAAATTCTTGTTTTTCAAAACCATCATCATTATCAACAAAAGTTAAATATGTTTCCTCAATACTTGAATGACGAGCAGGTTTGTAAACGATCATCGGGCTGATGAACACTGTGAGAATTAATAAAATCAGGGCTGTCGATCAAACACTTGAATGCTTTTGAAACAGTTCGGAACTAGTATTTCTACCCGAGCGCTGCCCCGAGAGAAAAACAAAACTTCTGTGACAAAATTTAAAAAACATTAAGCCGAAAAACTAAATTTGCGTGACAAAAGGTAAGAAAACAAAAGTTATGGTCAAAAGTAAAGAAAATGAAACTTTTGTGACAAAATTTGCAAACCAAAACTTATGTAGTCAAAGCAGATAAAAGGAAATTTTGGGAGCGAGACTAACAAAAAAATTATGTGGAAAAAACAACGCCCGAGTAGAAATACAAAACTCTCGTGACAAAATTTAAAAAACATTAAGCAGAAAAACTAAATTTACGTGACAAAAGTTAAGAAAACAAAAGTTACGGTCGGTAAAAAAAATGAAAATTTTGTGACAAAATTTGAAAACCAAAACTTATGTAGTAAAAGCAGATAAATGAAAATTTTGAGAGCGAGACTAAAAAAAAGTTATGTGGAAAAAATTACAAAAGTTAAAAAAATTGCTATGACGAAAGTTGAATAATTAAAAGTTATGTGGTGAAACTAAGAAAAAAATAAACTTTAAATGAAAAAAATTCAAAAACCAAAAGTTATTTGGCCAAGAAATAAATAAAGCAAAACTTTAGTGACAAAAGTTATAAAACTTAAAGTTGAAAAAACTCCGTTAAAAATCTTTTTGTAATTACCGTTAATTATTAACAGCCATTAAGACAGTTAGTTAATTTAGATGTGCATTAAGTAACTGTACTATATGCATTAGGAATAATTAGTAAATATAGTGTTTTTATATAAGCCAAAAAGTTGCATTAGTTATAACCTATGCCTACCAAACTAAGTTTCTAGGGCCCACCAAATTTTTCGTATATTATAGAGTGATATATTATGCATATGTACTTGTACCTTATGCATAAAAACCTATACTATTAGCTACAGTAATTTTGTGAGCATGGTCGGCGTTACTTTTTAGTTGTATATATATAACTAGTGCCTAGACCCGCGCGATGCGCGTACAACTTTAAATAATTGTGTAACATATTCTTGAAGCATGCTCTTGAAATTGCTTAAACATTTCATGTAAAGACACAACATTGTGTAACATAGAGAGACCCATGACCATAAATGACTAAACCGCATAATTGGTAGAGCTTTAGTAACCCTCTAATACAGCAAATAAGAAGCCAACAATGGTCACATTATAATAAGGAAATTCTGAAACCAAATCGTAACAACCATATCGATATCCCCGAGCCATGAACCAAACAGTAGCAAATAGCTCAGCAAGTAGCCCAGACCTGAAGATCATGTTCTTCGTAGAGCAGAAGACTTACTTTGAGTTACATAAATCATGCGCATCCATCATCTTTGAATCTTTCCATATTTTACAATCCATCCTTGTATCTTCAGCTTACATTACAATAAACCACAACTACAAATTATATAACAATCTGAGATAAATATTATTAGCATAAACTTCAAAAACATATGGGGAAAAAAAAAAGAAACACCAATAGCTAGTCACAAATACAAATTGAATAAGAAACTCAAAACAGATATAAGAAAACAAAATGCTTAAGACATAACCCAAACACTCAAAGATAACATATGTTTACGAATAAATGCAACAGATATGTGACGACGAATTACACAATCCATCAAAAATCATAACTTTGATTAACCAAATTAGAACCCTAACATGCAAAATAAACACATACAAATTACTGTTATTACTTTATTTTATCTTAGATAATGGTCCAAAACAATTTGAGTTGATTTCTTCATTGCCTTATCTTTAACCCAAAATGACCGGCTCATGCATCATTTTTTATACGCGCAAAATGAAACAATAAACGGCAATAAATAGATTACAATACCAGGAAGACAAACATCCAATACAGTTTTAATAGATTAATGTAAAACAATTATATTTGTAAATGGTGGTTTTTAAATCCAAAACATTGAAATAATAAAACAATTACATTAACACCATATTATAGCTTAATAAATATGCCAATAAAATAGCACACCAGATGGTAAAGGAAGTTCCAAGAGCAGATACAAAATGCAAATAAATAACTCAAGTGGATAGGATAAATTGACTACATCCTTTTAGACAACCCAAGAAAGATGAGAAGTCTTATGGGTTATGGTAACCACTATCAAAAGCAAGTCCATCATGGGTGCATTCATTCCTAAAAAACATAATAAAGTATAGTTGCACATGAGAGATTAAGTCATCAGGAATTATATCAACTAAGTTCAAAAACTTGAAATAGTCATCTTGTTGTTTAATTCAGCTACTCTAGTTATCATACTTCAAGATTTATTATGAGATTATTGGTAATTCTAAGGGTAAATATGTGAAGGTTAATTTTGATAGCTTAAACTCTCAATATAGGGTTTAGTTTTGGTGCTTTATCTTAGATTTACTAATCTAGTTTGAGGTAGAGAGATGCAAAATAAAGAGTAACAC
>JANDBE010000001.1:22549079-22561736 GCA_024320915.1 Erigeron philadelphicus
ATCGTTGTGGAAGTCAAATGGAATTTTGAGGTGTGTTTAAGTCGTTTTTTAACCAAAACCTGCTGCTGGTCGACCTCATGCATGTGCAACGTCTCTTACGGTCCATGTTGGTGTCTTTTACGCTGCTCAATTTTGGGTGACGTCTCATACGGCCTCACCACCATATGAGACAGTGGTCTCCAAGTCCCAATTTTAGCTTTACGTCCATTTGCTCTTGTTTTACGCCAACTATGAAACTCAAGACGGCCAAAAGCACATATCTGGACCACCGTAACTTAGAGTGGTCACCACCGTCTAAGACGTCAGCAAAGCCCAACTAACGTCTCCTATGCTAATCCTAACTTCTCTTACACCAAGCCATTTCCTTCCACCGTCTCTTACGCCACCTTTAGGCGTAAGAGACACCTAGCTACAAATGTCGTTTTGCTGTGTTTTATAGTTTTGAGTTAATGGTTCCTGGATCAAGCCTATCTTTCATTTAAACACTTCTTTGACTTCTCTAGTGACCTAATCGAGTCTCCGGGATCATTCAAAGTTAGATGTTACTTCTAAAGCTCATTTGGGTAAAAGATGAATTATATACCTGCACCCAAAAATAGATAAGTACAAGTAATGTGACTGAGTGTCACATTAGTTCACTCATATGACATGCCATATGAAGTGTATACAATATCACAAGGATATAACTAGTAAACCAACAAAACAATCACTATCTAATAGCTAATCTAAATAGGCTAACATCGCTATTAAGTAGTAAGAAACACAACTATATAAAATCAATGGTGAGGAGTTTCTTAGGTAACTTCCAAGCCTCTAACATCCTTGCTACTTGAGTAGTATTCTTAAACCGCAAAGTAGCAAGCTTTAAACGAACATCTTGTAACAATGACATCAACAATCTGATCCGGAGGTCTCATTTTGTTAGAAAACAACCTTTGATTCCGCTCCTGCCAAACAAAATACGCTGTAGCAGCAATGATCGGTCTTCCAATAACACTTTTTGCCGATCTAGACCTTGATTTTAGAATCAACCAGTCTAGAATATCATCCCATTTATTCGATAAGTGATTGAGTTCAGCCAGCAACTTTAGCTTATCCCACACCTTTGATGAATATGTGAATTCAAAAAAGAGATGGGGGTGAGAATCAGGTCCCCTTTTGCATAGCGACCAACACACAAGAATTGAGATTGGTTGCACCACCAACATTCCAATGCTTCAGTTTGTCTTGCGCCTTAAGCTTGCCACCAACAAAAAGCCACATATGAAAGGCATGTCGTGGAATACATTGCGAGAACCAGACTCCATTAACCCATGGTACAACAGGTTTTTGTGTGCGGATAGTATTCCATACCATATTCGAAGAAAAAGAGCACTCATCGCCATTCTTGTCTCTCCAAACTAGCATATCAGGTTTGTTATGAAGTTGTATAACCTGCACATTGTTTAAAACAGGAAATAAATCGTACCAAGACGAAGGCCATGCCCATTGTCCATCTTGAATTACGTCCACCACCTTAGAATGCATAGAAAAACCCGCTTGATAAATGGTTCTAGGAGAAATAAGATTGTTCAAAGGGCTACAATCAGTCCATGTATCAAACCAAGCAAAAGTCTTAGTTCCATCACCAATTTTGGACCATAAATGTGGTCTTATTGTGTTTTGAAGTTGTGGCAGCTTACGCCAACCCCAACTACACCCCGATACTAAAGGAACATCCCAAAAACTTCTTTGTTTAAGCCTATAAGAATGGATCCATTTGACCCAAAGTGATTCACGATGAGTAAGCAAACTCCAAATATGAGACGTCATTAAGGCTTTGTTCACTTCACCAATTCTCCGGATACCCAAACCTCCTTCATCTCGAGGAAGACAAACAGAGTTCCACGAGACTTTTGCTTTACCTTTAGCCATCGGTCCTTGGCACCAGAGGAAATCCCGCATCTTCTTTTCAAGGTCCTTGATAAGACGTTTTGGAAGGATAAAAACAGAAGCCCAATAAATATGAAAAGACGATAACACGGATTTAATCAATTGTAGCCTTCCCGCAAATGATAAGCATTTGTTCTTCCAGCTAGTGATACGGTGTTCCATTTTTTCAATAAGCACCTTGCAATCACTATATACAAGCCGAGAGGATATAAGAGGTACACCAAGGTATTTGACCGGCAACACACCCTCTTCGAAAGGCATTATAGACAAAATGGCTTGCTTGACCTGATTTGAAACATTACAAAAGAATACTGTACTTTTAGGCAAGCTAGGAGCTAAACCTGATAACTCCGTAAACTCAGTCAACGAGTCCATAATCATTCTAGCTGATCTCACATCGCCTCTTGCAAAAATGAATAGATCATCCGCAAAACACAAGTTAATAATATGTTGCTTCTCACATTTACTATGAAACCGAAAATCAGGATAAGTTGATAAGGACTTGTGGAGAATAAGCGTTAAAATTTCCATCACCATGGTGAACAAATAAGGTGACATGGGATCCCCTTGGCGTAATCCTCTCTTTCCTCTAAAGTACCCGTGCATATTTCCATTAATACATAAGGAGAAAGAGACAGAACTAATACAAACCATAATCCAATTCACCATTTTAGGATGGAACCCGAACCCCTTAAGAACAGCCTCTAAGAACCGCCAGTCAACTGTGTCATATGCTTTTTGAATGTCGATTTTAAAAGCACATCTTGGGACACCAACATTCCTATGATAGTTGTGCATGAGTTCTTGAGTTAGCATTATGTTATCAGAAATACGCCTCCCCGGAATGAACGCGGACTGGTTAATACTCACAAGCTCATGTAATCCTTCCTTAATCCTATTAGTTATGATCTTGCTGATGCATTTGTACAAGGTATTACAACAAGATATAGGACGGTAGTCATTAATATAACCAGGCGTAGGTACCTTCGGGATCAAAGCCAGAATAGTATGGTTAATTTCCTGAAGAAGTTTACCATTACGAAAAAATTCATGAATAGCAAGGCATACATCTTTTCCCACCGTATCCCAAGAGCTTTTGAAAAATGCCGAGGTGAAACCATCAGGTCCAGGAGCTTTATTATCCCCGATTGAAAACATAGCAAGTCTAATTTCCTCATCAGTAAGTTGGCGTACCATTTGCATAGCCTTTTGGGGATCCAGCGTCCTAACAAATAAGTCAGGAGAAGGTAATCTGGTACAATCGCCTTGGATGCCAAGGAAATTTTCATAATGGTGAACTAGGGCTTTTGGCGCGTCCCCTCCTTCATGTAAAACCCCATTTTTATCTCGTATTACTTCAATCCGGCTTCTATGATTCTTGCTTTTTACCGAGTTATGGAAAAAAGCAGAATTGCTATCACCAACCTCAAGCCAAGTGATTTTAGATTTCTGTTTCAGGAATCGTTCTTCATCAAGAGCAGCCTCATTAAAAGTGGCAAGGCTTTTAATTTCAGCTTCACGTAAAGCAAGATTCCCTGGATCATTATCAAGCTTCATTTGAATGGCATCCAGGTCTCTCCTCGCCTTCACCACATTATCATGAATATTACCCTGCTTATATAATAGTCTACGCATTAAAGGCTTAAGCGTTCTCAATTTTTTCACCATTTGAAACATGTAATGTCCCTGAAATTCTTGCGCCCAAGCATCCTTAACAGCTTCATGAAAGCCCTCTTTATGAATAATGAAATTAGCAAATTTAAACGGTTTAGGCCGAGCTCTTGTAAGAGATGGAAGCTTAAGAATGCAAGGTGAGTGATCAGAAATACGGTAAGGTTGGAAGATAGCAACCGCAGCAGGAAAAGCATCAATAAACGGAGTATTTCCCATCACCCGATCAATCTTTTTGAAAATACCACCCCCTTTCTTAGGTTTATTCGTCCATGTGTAATGGATACCCGAGCTGTTAATATCAAACATCTCAATTTTCTCCACACACTCCTTAAACTCACGCATCCCAATATTGATTGATGAAGGGCCATACAATTTATCTTCCACATTGAGAGCAGAATTAAAGTCACCAAGCATAATCCAAGGTTTATCTCGCACCCACAACTTATGCTGACAAAGATTCGCCCATAATTCTCTTCTATTCTTATAGTAATTATCTGCATATACACAAGAACAAAAGAACGCCTTTTGATCAATTTTGTAGATAACTTGCAAATGTATGACTTGGGGGGACTGAGAAAGAACCATAACATCTACAATATCCGAGTTCCATCCAACAATAATCCGAGTTCCTTTATTACACACATTTCCATTCGAGGTCCAATCCCATGTCGCACACACCTTCTTACATATGTCAAATAAGTTATTGACATCAACATGAGACTCAATAATAGCACATAAATTAAGATGATTATCCTCCACCATCTGTCGAACCTCCTTTTGTTTCAGGGGGCGGTTCAACCCCCTTATGTTCCAAGAAGCTAAACTACCCATTGGAAACCTCTTCACCGGGAGTGCTTGCCCCCTCAGAAATTTCATTTTTACCATCATCCATTAATGTGTTTATTGTTTCATTAAACACTTCTTCCACCTCATCATCAGATGACATATCATCCCATGGGGCCTTCCTTCTACCCATCAGTCTCTCCTCCTTCTTATTTGGATTTTCATCGGTTTGTTCAGACTGTAGGGCATTGAATGGGTTGCTAATATTAATTGAGGGCTGATCTGAATTAGTATTAACATTAGACGAACTTGCAGGAGCTTTATCAGGCCTCTTAGGGGGTACTGGTCTATATTCAACCCTAGGTTTTTGTTTGTTAAACACAAAACCAGGTTGTGAAACCTTTTTCCTACCTTTAACCTCCGTAAACCCATCCTTATCAATTTTGGCATTCCTCGTAGGTTTCACATAGATCTGTTTTGGACACAAATGATCGTTATGTCCAAAGACACAACACAAGCTACATCTAGGAGGCTTCCATTCATATTCTACCTTCATAGTGGCTTTTGCAAAAGATTCACTTTCCATGTCTGGTATAGCCATTGTTAAGGTATCTTTGAAGTTTTGTTCCGCCGAAATTTCTATGAAGGCTCTTGCATAGCTGCTCCTACCCCAAGATTCAGAGCACATAGACGAAGTATACGAATCAAGAGCTTTCGGATTGCCTAATTTAGTGGCCAGAATACTCAGTCCATCATCAGTATAGGCAGCTAATGGTACATCATGAATTTTAATCCAAACAACAACCTTCTTAATATCCTCCTTTTTCAGAATTGTGGAAGCCGACCATGTGTTCAAAAAGATTGGCATATTTCGTATCATCCATGGACCTCCTTCAAGAACATTCAACATACCTTGTTTTTCAGCAAATTTAAAAAAGAAATACCCATTAGCATTCATCATGGTTTTTTGTAACCCGAATTTCGTCCAATTAGTTTTAACATAATATTCCACCACAGGGAATGCTAATCGGTCTCCCAGGAAGTAACCAACCAATGTATTAGTAAATCGCTCCTGTACTATCCTAACAGATTCTCTTGGTAACACCACATCAATCCCTTCTCGTACTTCCGATGTCTCAAGTTTCCTGAAATTGACGACTTTTTTAATCGATCCACCTTTGAGTTTGGCAGCATATGACAGGGAAGGATCGCTAGCCAATGGTTCATTTGCCTCAGGAGCAGATGTTCCTTCCTTTATCTGATCATTATTAACGGGTGAAGCAGCATCAGAATGAACCTGAGATGGAGCCCCATTATTATCATTAAAGCCATGATTAATACTAGGGTTGCGATTATCAATATTAGGATTTTCATCCTTCTGAACATCCTTCCCATATTCCATGGAATCGCTTGGAGTTTTCTGGGAAGCAATAGAACCTCCATCAATCTTTTTTAGACGAGATCTCAGGACGATCACTACCAGTAGGAGCATTCAAAGGACTCGATTGATTCGGCTGATCACTACTTGCAGGTCGCTCAGGAGATTTGATCTCTCCTTCAGATGATTTCTTGGCCGGCGAGACTTTTTTAGGGTTTCCCCCCTTCTTTTTCTTGCCCGGCATGTTCTCACCCTTTAACCTAGCCAATCTTTCCTGAACAATTTGTAAATCTATTGGATTAATTCCAACCGGGCTATCTCTCTTCACACAATCAGACACCAGAACGAGAACTCAAATCCCAATCGCACCAATGATACCAGGAACAAGAATCGTAAATATGAAAGAAAACCCCTAAAAACGGAAGAAGAAAAACCCTAACAAATAGCGAAAACAGAAAACCACGAATTAGAAAGAATAAAAACCCTAGCTAGAAGCGGATGATCATCCTAACTCGAAAAGTGATGAAATCATGATGATCGATTGAGAAGAATTGAAGGGAAAATCAATCGCAAGAAGCTAGGGAGCGGAGGGATTTTTGATCGCCATTAGGAGAGAGAAAAGGGTATTTTTTAGTACTAAATCAAATATTAGTGAATTAGTTATATATATATACCATCACCATCAGATGGTAATTAGTAAGAACCATAGTTGTCAAAAGCGATCGCCTGTTGCGCTTAGGCGCAGGGCGCAGGCGGGGCGGAGCTCCGGCGCCTGAAAAACCAGGCACAGTCGTTCATGATGGAAGGCGGTCAACGGAGGTCAACGACAGCCAGCGGCGGTCAACGGCGGCCAAAAAAAGTCTAATCGGTCAAGATTTAGCCAGATCCATCAAGATCCGGCCAAATCATTGCTGCATCTGATTTTTTCGGTCATTAATTTTAGAAAGTAAATCTGGGAAAAAAATGTTGAAGTAGATAAAGAGAAGAAGAGAAAGAGAATAAAGGAGAGAGGAGAAATAGAAGATGACAAAAAACTTAAAAAGTAGGGAAGATGTAAAGAGAAAGTTAAAGGACAAAAAGACAAAGTCATCCTTATTTTTATTTTTTTCTGATTATTCATTTTTATTTCAAAGTTTATAACATTATTTTTATTCACAAATAAGAAAAAAATTAAATATTATTAGTTATAATTATTATTATTGCATATAAAAATTCTAGTATTAATATATAGTTATTAAAAAATGTTTTCATTTTTATATTTTTTTATTTATAGTCTATTTTTAGTCATACAATTTCAAAAATGTTAATATTATATATATATATAATATATATAAAAAAGTAAAACCCAATTCGGGTTTGAATAATTTGGTTATGAAAAACTTGGTATAAAGTTTTTGGTTAAATGATTAATGGTTTTTTGAATTATATTTACTTTTATGAATGATATTTGATTTCTTTTATTATTATTTTCACTATATATAAATATTTTATATTTATTTACTTGAATGCCCTTTTTTTTTTTCTCGGGCGAGCGCTTTTTTTGCGCCTCTCGCCTTCGCCTCGTTAGGGGGCTTTGCGCTTTGAGTTCGCCGTCGCTTTTGACAACTATGGTAAGAACAAACCAAAAAGACATAATTTCTTGAACCTGCAAAACTCAAACCTACCCAACCATTATGCCATGACAATTGCTTATTAGCAATAGTTGGTAATCTGGAACTACCCCACATATACAAGCCAGTAGCGTAATGGAACTCTAACAAATAGTTGTAACTAATGAAAAAGAAGTAACTAAGGCGAGTAATATCAAGGGGATCAGACTCAAGCATCTAATCGCACAAAAGTGACATGAAACAATGGCCAGGGAGATCCTTCTAGACCAGGAAAGTCCTGGAAAGTACAAACTACTAAAACTAATAACCAAAACCAACATGTATCGAATTCCACAGTCGAACCTATTAAACTAATCAATTTTGCAATATCATATAGCTTTGGGGTCATAAAGTAATTTATTCCCAGACAAACAAAGGGTTTCAGATCATCCCAACCCGCTGGTACAAAAGGTACATATGATACAACATAAACCCAAAACCCTGATCGTCATCTGCCATGACAACAATAGTTGAGAACCTACAAACCACAATCTTGAAGGAAAAATAAACTTGAAAAGTCAAGAATCGGCAATAAACCAACCAGATAAAAAGGTAAAACTAAAGAAGAAGCCATACAAGGTTCAGGCTTGCTATGAATGACACATTTCAAGCCACTCAAAAACTGCATAGTAATGGAATAGATTTAAAGTAGCAGTAAACAATGAAGTTGATATCGTGTAATAAAACCAAGTAATTAGCATTCTTCATTAACACACAACAAATATTGCAGAAGCTACAGATTTTTTATGTTTAAAGAATTGTGTACACCTATTTTGTAATTTCACAATATGCTGATACATATATGGCATTTTCCAATTAAGTGTCTAAAAGGACAACCCTTCATGGCAAAAAACCAAATGTGATCAAGTATGTTGCCCAATCATTCGCTCAACTTGAAATGACCACTGCACTTAATTTGCAGTAAATATTTAACATCTCACAATTAAGAATGCAGTTGCACACAAATAGCCAAATGTGTTCAAGAACAAACCAGAGGTGTTTGAAATCAGACAAACACAGATGACTTCAGATGACAATGAGCAAAACTCTTAACTTTGTCTCATCGACTCGACGTACATAAAGGTCACTACATTTTAAAAAGACCGTCTGCCACCACCCGTCACCATATATTAGTGTGATGTGTAATACTAGAGCAATGACAATCACAATTTAAGAGTTCAACAACATAACCTAAGAGGCTAAGAACACATAATAAGAGCATGGGGAAGTGTCCAGAGTGGACGTGGTGCTGGGGTGGTGTGGTCGCCACAGCCGCTTGTTCGACTTGGAGTGCATCCAGCTAATCGGCATCCACATGCCAAATTGGTTGGAGGTAAAAGCAACCTACAACATTTTTTCTTCTTAATCCCAAAAGTGATTGTGAATTGTTCAGGGTGCAAAATAGGTGTTAAAAAGGATGGTGAAGACAATGATGCGAACCAATATAATACCCCGGGTAATCCTTAGCACACCTGGTGCTCTAAGAAAGCCGAGTAATTGGGTCAAAAACTGCTCAAAGTGCTTTTCTAAATATTGATTAAACCTCTTGAATCATTTTACTCATATCTGACAGTCAACAAAACATCTTTGACCTGTATAAAAAGTTCCCTGTTTTTACCCGCACCCATCCTGCATATTTCCACCTCTCAAAACTTTACACTTGGTCTCTTTAAGTTAAACTGGACATATGTTTGGCTACTGGTTGAACTTTCACTTATGCTCTCAAAGATGCGAAGGTTCACTGGTCACTTTGCGCCTCTGACCCACTGTCATCACATAAATATATACAAACTACCAGTACGACAAGTAAACCCTCCATGTCATACCAATAAACTAAGCTCATAAGTTTTCATCAACTACATCTTTTTCATGTCCTTAATGATTTAATAGGCTATAAGTAATACTCTTTTACTCAAAGCTTTATTGTTGATATGATTGTTAAAATCGCCTAGTGTGCAACTACTGCTAAACACAAGAATGGAAGACCTGAGTATGATAGTTATGACAAACTATTGAAAGAAAGCAACATGAAAGTATCTAAGGTTTTCCTATTTACTGGAGAACAACCTGATCGAATGAGTCTTAACGCCTTAATATCCATAAATTAATGGTTATGACAAACATCAGGTTGTTGCCCATCAACGATTCCAAAAGCAACAAGGAATGTCCGAAAAAGAACCATAACGTGAAACTCGGAATTCAGATATTTATCATATCCACTACCTTCTAAGTGTCATATTCTCATGCACAAATGAGCTACGACACTGGTCGGAGTCTTCGAATTCATATAAAACAATGCAGATTGACAGGAAAGAAACTTCAAGTTTACAAAGTACTGTCAAACTTATCATTCAAAACGAAATAACTTTTCAGACGTGAAGAGTATTAACTAGTAGATATCAATAGAATCTTTTGCTTGAATCACTGCTATACATATAATTTGATTCACCAACTAATATTTTTAAACTAATGTAGAAATTCTTTATATTGAGTAAGTCAGTTATTTTCATCTATAAATAGTGTCATGAGCATATGTGTATTCATTCTATTAATTATCAAATAAAAAGTCCCTTGTGCTCTCTAATACTTCTCTCATCAACATGTGTGATATGTTAACAAAATAATAGATGAAACTCAAGTCAAACACAAACATCGATCTATATGGCATCCATCTGAATTTCTAATACTTGAATAATCTGCACCAACTTAAAATTTAAAAAAAAAAGAGCAATCGGCTGAGACATGATGTTTTATATATTACTATGGCCCATCATTAACATTGGGGTAAACTATATTTCATTCAGAGTTCAAAATCATCCATTGCATGTAAACCAAGCATACAAAGAAACTGATTGCAAAGCGATAAGTTTTAAGCAAGCCAAGTCCCTCCTTTATGATGTAATTTATTTTACCTCAAAAACAAGACAGGTTCCTCCCTTACGAAGTAGTAGATCAGTTCGTATATGCACCCACGGCTTTTAATGCGATCATTCATGTGTGAGTGTGATCATATAACCATCAGACTTATCAAGCAGAAGTAGTGTTTCCATATAGGAACACATACAGAACCCTGCTCCATCAATCCCAAGATTATTGGCATATTCGTGACTCTGTTCGTAAATTTGAACTTCACCATATCCTTTGTTGTGTTGTTGTGTTTCCATAATTAGTTCGCCAGTCTTCCTAAATCCTAGTATTTGGTTTATTGTGGCATCTGGTAAATTAATGGTGTACATCTTTGTAAAGGATCTACTAACACCTTGCTCCTTCATCATCCATAGACAACGAGATGCGTCTTCCGGAAATTCTCCATCGTATTCTAGCAAAACAAGAGAATCCTGTAGCTTAGATATAGTCTGTATCCAACAACGCTGGTTCGTTATACTATCTGGGAGACTTATCTCTTTAAATTCTTTGGCAGTCAAATCAAATGACATAATCAGATAATGTGATTGAGATTGACCATCATCATAAGCAACCCAATAGATATATCTATCGATAACAACCTGATCCCTTTCCAAATTAATTGATTCACGGGGAAGATCGGTAGATAGATCACTCCAAGTCCCGGTGCTCAAAGTAAAAACTCGAACTTTCCAAGGGGCATTAATGTAAGACATATCGATCTGGTTCTGCTTATAGTAATAACATTCAATAGTGAGGATAGTAGGATCACAAGTGACAGGACAAACCCCAAAACCAAAAACCTTAGAATAGTCAACATGACAAAAGTTTTTATTCGGTGAATCATATGTATATGGCGCTTGAATGCCAACGCATTTCCTAATTGAAACATTCCACAGAACAACCATCTCTTTTCCATTGTAAGGACCAGCCCGGTTTGTGTTTTCGGAATAACCGGTAAAGCACAGCAAACCGTGAGAGCTACCAACTACACTTATTGTTTCGCGTACGAGGGTCTTAAGGAGGTCAGGAACAGGGGGAATAAATTCTTGTTGGATAAAACCATTATCATCGTCAACAAAAGTAATATATCTTTCCTTGTCACGAAAATACCTTAATATGAAATGATCATCGGGCTGCTGAGAGTGGTGATGAACACCGTAAGAAACAATAAAATCAGTGCTGTCGATCAAACATTTGTATGATTTTGAAACAGTTCGGAATTGAAGTAATGGTTTCACAGGCAGTCTTTTCAAGATTTCAACCTGCATTTCTATCGGAATGTATTCTGACATTTTGATTTTCTGATATTATTTTGTATTGGGGAATACGAATGATTTTGAATGAATGTTTTGTATTTAGGGTTTTTGGTTTTAAAGAGTCACAAGTAAAAAGTTAATTCGGGAAACTCGATTCGCATTTTTATCTTTGGGTTTTTTTAATTATTAGGTATTTTTATACTTTTCATTTTCATTGCAAATCGTCACTGCCATTAACAACTGTCATTTTTTCTCCGTCAAACCTTTCATGTGCACAGTGCAACTCATCATATTGCATATGTCCATTCAACCTCGTATAAATAGCCTGAAACTGCTTACATTCGTTGCGAAATTTATTAAAGTGACCTAGTAGTTGAGATATGGTCCGTGGACCTTCAGTGGTGCGCATGTTGAAGGTTTCAGTTATGTTGGTCTAAGCAGTTTTTTGGCTTGTTGGGTTAACCATTTCACAATCTTGCATCCAACACCTGCATAACAAAAGATCTTCGGATACAGTTCATACTTGTCTCGCCATTTTGAAATTGAATGGTTTTAGGAGGATAAAATGAGTTTGAAATTGAATGGTTTGAAGAAATTAGTTGAAATGGTGTTTTATTGTTGATTGATTGTTGTAAAATGATAAGGTTTAAATAGATAAAGAAAAATTAGCTGTTGGACATAAAAGAAAAAAAAAGTTCTTTTTTTTTGTTCCTTAGCTCTTCGCCTAACCCACTTCTCTTACGTCCTTCATAGTCCTCGTGAGGACTCTGCGTGGAAGACGACCGGTTTGAACTCTCCATGCCACCAACGTTCCGTGTCCTGATCTTTAAAGACACTCGTGAAGACTATCTATAAGCACATGCCTTATAGTTTTGAAAAGTAAAAACAAGTAAATAAACCATCTTGTATGAATAGTTTATTAAGCATGAATTTTATACTGTACTAGAGTGCAATCCCGTGCGTTGCACGGCTAGTGTAGCTATCTTATTAAAAGATAGTTACGACATACAGAAGCAAATAAACTAAATTCATGACAAAATCCGGGCTAAATTGGTTGATCAATTTATATATAGACATG
>JANDBE010000001.1:22670701-22682798 GCA_024320915.1 Erigeron philadelphicus
AAGATGCTTTGGAAAAGGAGCTCATGAAATTCTTGGATATGGAAGATGGACAAGCTTTGTTAGCTTGTAGTGAAGAAGAAAAAGAATTGGTTGATGAGATGGTGCAAGAGATCATGTCTTTAAGTGTTGATGAAACTCCACCAGATGATGAGACATTCGAAGAAATCAAGGTTGATCGAAGCACACGGGTGCTTACTTCGGTTGAGAGCCCTCCCACCGACTTGGAGCTCAAACCGCTTCCAGATCATTTGGAGTATGCATATCTAGAAGGTACATCTTTCCTACCCGTTGTCATTTCATCTTCTCTGTTGGAGGATGAAAAGTCTAGGCTTATTACCGTCTTGAAGGCCATAAAAAGGCCTTTGGATGGAAAATTTCCGATATTCCGGGTATAAGTCCTGAATTTTGCAAGCACACTATCAATTTTGTTGACAACTTCAAATCGGTTGTGCAAAGGCAACGGAGATTAAACCCAAACATGAAAGACGTGGTAAAAAAAGAAGTTATTAAGTGGTTGGATGCGGGAATCATATTCCCCATCTCGAATAGTTCATGGGTAAGTCCGGTACATTGTGTACCGAAAAAGGGTGGGATGACTGTTGTTTTAAATGATAAAATCGAATTAATTCCCACTAGAACTGTCACGCGTTGGAGGGTATGTATTGATTATCGGAGATTAAATGATGCCACCCACAAAGACCTTTTCCCTGTACCCTTTATCGATCAAATGCTCGAACGGCTCGCCGGAAACGAGTATTTATGTTTTTTGGATGGGTTCTCCGGGTATCTCCAAATACCAATCGACCCTAAAGACCAAGAAAAGACCACATTTACTTGTCCTTATGGCACTTATGCCTATAGGAGAATGCCATTTGGTCTTTGCAATGCACCAGAAACTTTTCAACGTTGTATGATTGCCATTTTCCAAGATATGATTGAAACCTCCATGGAAGTTTTCATGGATGACTTTTCTGTTTCTGGTAGTTCATTTGAGAGTTGTCTAGATAGCCTTGATAAGATGTTGGAAAGGTGTGAACGGACACACTTGGTATTGAATTGGGAAAAGTGTCACTTCATGGTAAAGGAAGGGATAGTTTTGGGACACAAGGTTTCTAAGGCGGGCATAGAGGTAGACAAAGCGAAAATTGATGTAATAGCTAAATTACCTCCACCCACTAATGTCAAATCAATTAGAAGCTTTTTGGGTCATGCCGATTTTTATCGTAGGTTCATAAAGGATTTTTCAAAAATCACCCAGCCAATGACCAAGTTGTTGGAAAAGGATGTCCCGTTTGTGTTTGATGATGAGTGTCTTAATGCATTTAACTTGTTGAAGAAAGAATTAACTAATGCACCAATTATGGCCTCACCCGATTAGTCATTACCTTTTGAGTTAATGTGTGATGCTAGCGACTTTGCTTTAGGGGCCCTTCTTCGTCCACTCAGGCGGCAGGATCCTCCGGTCTTGCAGGGGAGGCTCCTGGAATAACCCTACCCGCTCACTCATGGCTCAATTGGTCTCGCCTGATGCTATGCTTAGTATGTTGGGTATTATGGCAGATATGAGTGACTTTATGCGTCTAGTTGGGGCACAAAATGATGAATAAGGTAATCCCATAGATGAGGACTTTAGTGTATGGTTTGATATTTTCGGTTTTAGGGATCCAGTTTGTAGGGAATGGTGTCTAGAGTTCTTTTCTACTATTGATATTGGAACCATTAAGAATGTGTTTGATGAGAAGTGTATTTTCTTTATTTGTGGGGGTAGAGATAGAGCTTTAACTATTGCTGAGTTTGGGGTGGCAACTGGTATGTACACGCAGGAGTTGTTGGATAATAATCGTATTTTTAGGAAGCTTTTGAAGTACGCGGCTAGAACTGGGATGGGATTTCCTGACGGGGATAAAAAATCCTTCTATAAGGAGATTTCTGGTGGATTGGTATGGGATTCCAAAAAGGGGGCAAATACCATTAGGTCACCGGTTTTGCGTCTCCTTCATAAGATGATCACTTATCTTGTTCTTCATAGGTCTAATTAGAGGGATAAGGTTTATAAAGAGGATTTGTGGTTGTTGCGTTTGTTTGCTGAGGGGGCCCCATACAAATGGGCTTGTGCACCTTATATTGTTGCGAAACACATGGGTACAAAAGGTGTGCGAGATAGGAAGATTGTATGTGGGCACTACGTTACTAGGTTGGTTGGGTATTTTGGTTGTGAGGGAGACCGGGCAAACGCGACATATAATTTGGTTTGGAAACAGATGTTGCCATTTGAGTATGTGGACTTAAAGAGTTTTTTCTATTGAAATGTCAAACACACCCAGATCTTTACACATTAACTGATGAGGTTGATGAGGCGCCCGAGGAAGAGGGTGATGATGGTGATGAGAGTGATGATGATGTTGAGATGGAGGAGGCGGATGAAGAGGAGTGTGAGCCGGTACGATGTCCTAAACGTCGTGCTACTTCTACTGCGGGAGCTTCTTCTTCTTCTTCTTCTTCTTCTGCCGTTCCCGCAGGTTTTGATCTCACCCCTCTTCAGTTTGTGGTGGATAGGATTTTTGAGTCTCAGCAGGCTTTTCAGACTCGCATGGATGATTTCAGACAGCAGGTAGGGAGTGATATGACTATGGTTGGTTCTGGTCTGGGGACAGTGGTATACGACTCGCGGCGTTATCAGCCGATGTGGGAGGCACAGTTGACAGGCAGGAGTTTCGCCCACCCACTGATCTTCCTGCTTATCATCCACCCTCTATATTCATTCCTCATCAGAGAGTTGGCGGAGGTTTCTATTTTCCTCCAGAGCATCAGGTTGAGGAGTTGCCTCATCATGATCCAGGTGCATTGGGACCGGATATGCCGGTCCAATTTGGTACTTATACAGGATCTTATGCATGTATGGAAATGAGCCAGGCGGCTGCTGATGAGCCTTCATTTGGTGAGCGAGTGGTTGGATCATTCTTTGACTATGGTAACATTCCTGGTTATCGTCATTACCCACCTCACCCTCCTCCACAGTGATGATCTGATGTTGGTGCTAGATGCTTGGAAGTCGTCTGTCAGTTTTATTTGATGGCTTGTATCTGTAATTGTTTGAACTATTTCATTTCCGTACTTTTAATTCCTTTTATTTGCTTGGTCTGTATCCACCCCCCGGGGTGATGAAACATTGTATTTTATTCGCATTTCCATTTGTAGTAGGGCTAGGATGATTAATGTTTCATGTCTATTATGTTTGTTTTATTGTGTGCTCATGTGTGATAGCAAGGTTGTCATATGCATATGTTGGCAGTAAGTTCAGCGCTCATACTCTTTTTGGCATCATTCACGCATGGAGCAACACCCGACAAGTTTTTTCTGGTTCTCAAATTTTCTTTTGGTTTACTTTCCCCTATTTCCCATAGGTTGCTTAGTTCTTTGGACATTGAGGACATTGTCCAACTCAAGTGTGGGGGGGGTGGTAAATAGGAAAAGCCGGGTATTTTAGAGCAATTTTGAACTTTTGCATGCTTGTCCTTGTAGTTAATTGCTTTTGTCACCTAATTATAGATATTAATGAGCAATTTAACTACAACCTTGATACAAATTTTAATATGTGAAATGTGTTTTGAATCATTAATTAAGCAAATCCCTTCTGGATTGATTACATGACTAGCACACTCTATCCCAAAACACCAAGAATCGAATAAAGAAAGAGATTGCTCTCACTCAGACGGCCCTGAGAAGCACTCCGATAGAAAGAAAGGAGGAGAAGAAGTTCGAAATGAAAATGTCACTTAACACACTAACTTCGATTTTCTTTCCTAGGTCATTGGGATTTTTTTTGTTTTTTTGGGAGGCAGTTTTCGGGCGCCAACTCCCAATTCTTTCTCTTCTTTCTTGGATAAATTTTTTATTCTTATATACTTGATTAAACGCAATTTAACTTCATTTTATGTCATGCATCATTCATGCATATCTTCTTGCCACTTTCTTTATTATGTTTTTCTTTAGCATCATCTTTACAACTAAAAAGTGACTAACACACCAGAAGCGTCAACACGGCTGGGCTCGGGTCGCTCCAATCTAGACATCTAGTTAGTAATGGGTATATTGGGGCTTGATTAATGAATAATACTTTAGCATCCTATCTTAGATTTGGAGGATGAATGAGAAAATTGTTAGAAATGAATAAACGATTATTGGTAATACCCCGGTTAGGCCGAGTACATGAAATCTTTGTCATATCAAAATTACCTGAATAGAAGAAAACTCTCTAGATTAAAGCCAAAAAGACTTGTATCCGTAGGTAGGTACCTAATCACCTAATTATACATGAATAAGCGCTGAAATTGCAGGCAATGAATTGTACTGAGTAGATAGACTGAGTACATAAAACCCATACAGTAACAATGAATAAAAACTCTTACATACGCAGAAAATATCATGTAAATTGGATTGGCTGATTTTAAACAAGAAAGTTATGTTAATACAGCTCTAATCAGATAAAAACAATGACCAAATGCCAATGTGTCTACCACCATAAACAATATACAAACACCAAGTCTTTTTCTTTTTCTTCTTTTTTACAAACCTTTTCCCCTAAAACATCCTAACATCAAATCCCATAACATTACCTAGATGGAAACTTGGAGTTCCATAGCCAAGTTTCAATCGTAACAAACTTTCACAACGCTAATTGACGTACCTGCATAATATATCATAAACTATTCCAGCAAAACCACTATTATTGCTTTCACAATAGCACTTCCCATTTTCAAGACATGATACCCTGTAGGAAACCACAATAAATTAAAATTCCAGCATCAATCAAGCATTGATCTCGGAATTGCACTGTTGCTCCCTGCTGCAGCTCCTCCTGCCCCAAAACATGCTTGAGCAGCTAGTTTTCTCAAGCCTGAGTGCACCCAACTTGCCATCCTCACCAGAGGTGGTTCGATGGGATGGTGAACCATCATGTGCCTCATCATCTCGTGTTTCAGAAGATGGGCATGAGCCATCACTGCAGGTACATAAAGGAAGGGCAACTGAAGGAAACGGGCTACATGTAACTGGGCAGAATAATTCTGGAGAAACAGAAGCAACCCGGGTTTTGCTGATCTCAGGGGTGTTAGCGGGTGTAGACTCGTTTGGTTCCCGAGGGTGAAGCATGCATGGGGTACAGAAACCAAGGGAAATATGTAATTTGATTTCTTTTGCGGGAGAGCCTGGTAATCTGGTGAATGAAATGATGCCATGTCGGCACAAAGGGCATGGAATGGATCCAGGTGGGCCTAATAATTCAGAAGGGTTATTACTTGTTGAGCATAAGTAAAGGGCACATCTCACGCATAGTTCATGCCTGCAACCTGCAAACAAACACATCAAGGTTAGCAGCGGCAAATTTGGCAGGTCAGACAGTTCACGTAATTCAGCTAGTGTTATACTGGAATGACCTACCGCACTTTTTCACTTATTCTTTTCTTTATAAAAAAACATTTTACAGATAATGAATGAAAAACAACCCAAAGGGTTAATAATACATCTAGTCAAGATGTTAAATGGTGAGTATCTCGTTTGACACAACGATACAAGTTGTGATTTGTAAAGCCTTTTCCTGTTCTCTTTATGAGATATATAACATAAACCACATATATGATTTAGTTATTGACCTATTATTATTCATATATTTAAACACATGTATTCTAGCCACAAAAGATAACATTAATACTACGTTCCGGTAGCAAACCTTCAGCAGCAACCGTGCACGCTCTCTCCAGGCAGACAGCACATAGATCAGTATCATCAGGAAGGGTTGCTGGGGACTGCAAACCACACTCTCTGCATAGAATTTTTAGCATTGATTTATTTTTATTACAAAATAAGACACATACCAACACTACTTTCATGCAGATCATACCACTCACACGTATAGCAAACCTAAACTAAGTAATAAGTGTAATTCAATTTTCTTAATATAAGCAATATAATATTTAAATCTGGAATATCTAACATTAACCTAAAAAATATTTAAAAATACGCTTTTAAATAGAGTTCTTACAAGACAGTAAGGTGGCATTTGGTTTGAGCATAACTTTGCGAATGGGTATACATTTGAAAGAAAGTTGAAGAGAAAAAGGTATTATAGTTTGTAAAACATATGGTTTCATACTTTCATATATGTTATCATATAATTAAAATTGATATTTTATCTATTACAGTAAGGCAAAGAGGAAAGAGAGTGTAATAATGTGGCCTCATTTGTTTTTTTTTTTTTTTTTTTTTTTTTTTTTTTTAAAGAATCTCCATTATTTTTCTTAAACCCACCGCTTACCTGTCTTTATACGAACTCATGTCTTACAATGCCATAACCCCTAAACAAACAACTACTTTTATATCATTTCTAAGAGTTTTGAATGGAGAACAGATATGTAAGTAGAGATTGGTGCTGGTGAATACCTAGCTATATTAAGTACACTCATGAGGGGCAATGATAAATAATTAGATGGGGGGAACAAGGGTAATGCCAGGTCAGAATTTGGTGCCAAAAATGGTTCAAGCCAATGACGTCCCCACGTTCTCGCCACATCAAGAGGAAGCCACCTGAAAAATCATAGAGGTTTTCAGGAACAACTAAAAGATACGAACTAGTAAAAGGTCAAACCGGAAAACCCAGAAAAGAGAAAAGTACCCCGTGCAATTTAATGTCAAACGACTAGCCCCTTTTGCAAGTAGAATCTGAATAATTTTGAGGCAGCGATCAGATATAGGTAATATATTAAATTTAAATATGTCATTAATATTAAATGATAAAGTCAAGTTTACCTGAGTACATTTTAAATTTCCACCACAAGCAGCATAATGTAATGGAGTGCTTCCAGCTCCTACAAGACAATGTAAGAAAGTGATACAGACAATAGGCGGTACAAAGTGAAAGAACCAGCAAGATGAAATAAACAGATAGTAGGAAATAGTATTTGGATGTGCTTTTGGTGTCTGGAGTCATAATAATCAGTTGTCTGAGCGTTTCTTTCTTATTATTCAAAGAATTTAATACATAACTTGACCAAAGGACATGCTCGGGAAGAAAAAAAAAACAAGAAGAACATTCCTGTGAGATGCAAATGAAAATCTTTTAAGCTAAGTTATTTTACCTACTGGTAATTAGTTTTGTCACAATGGGTAAAAAATGATTATTAGACCCGCACATATGAATTAATAAGCAGAAGCAGAATCTGGTAATCAAACATCCAAACTAATTATTGCGAACAAGTCAGAAGAATTACTTGATCAATTTCCGACAGCAAATCTAAACATCTAAAAGTAGCATGAAAAAGAATATTTATTAGATCTCAAACCCGACGTACCTATCAAATCCATTGACGTTCCATAATGGAAAGTCACCGATGACGTATTTGCATGCAGATCCAATAGCAGCTGTACACAATCAGCATACCCATTCAATGCAGCCATATGAAGAGCCGTTATGCCACCATCAGCGGATTTATTTACAAATTTGACCAGTGCGCTACAATTCACATAAAAGTGATATAAATAGACTAAAGACGTTATTAAAATAGGAGCATGATAGTCTAATAGAGAGTTTGGAGTGACGCATTCACACTCAATTAATAAACCGCAATAAAAGTCGTTACAGAGAATAGTATTCAGATTTGCTCAACAATATGACGCTGTACTAATCAGATAACAAATTATTTAAGTGTTTGGCCAAGTTTGATTCCATCGAAGCATTAGATCAAATAACCAAATGTTAAAGTATCCGACTTACATTAGAAGAGCTTACATTTTATCAGCCATCTTTCTATAGATCATTTGTGAACAACTTTTAATATATCTTAAAACTTTCTAATAATTAAAACCGTTTTTTCTAATAATGATACTAACAATGAAACATCCGTTAGAAAGAGAGGGAGATTAGACGTGTAGTATTTATTAAACAGCCAGTTTTGTTAAAGCAAGCACATAACCACTTATTTAAAACTTCTAAATAATTATATAATCATGGTAAGAGTGACTAAACAAAACTTGAAATCACAATATTCAGGTAGTCACTTTTATAGCTATAGAGATCTGTGTAACAAATTCTAAACCTTTGGTCAAACTTATTTTTAGGGGTGTTGCCTCCATCACCATTTGCTTGTGCATCTAGAGCTTCAAAAGGAGCACTGGGCACAAAATCAGCCACAACAAGCCGTATGCAACGTACATGCCCATTCACAGCAGCAAAATGCAGAGCAGTTCTTCCACTAAGATAGTCGGCTCTGGTAACCTAAAAAAACACGAATTGCAAACAATAATTATCAGATAGGTTATATACATAATATTTTGCTTCCTATCCATATTTCCTAGCAAACAAAATACACAATGATAACTTACATTGCATCTAAACAGCAAAAGGGTTTGAACAACTTCCCAATGCCCATATCTACAAGCTTGCATCAACGCCGTCTACACATCACGACAACGCAGTTATCAGTGAATCTTGAAACAATTAACAATTTACACTAGTCGAGACAAAATCTAACTGAACAAAACGTTGATAATCCATTAACTCCAGCTAGCCCACCGCGGACCACCCCAACCCATCACCCATCACGTAATAGGTAAATCAAGCTCACTAAGTACCCTGCTCGAATAGTTACCCAACCAACTGATCCACCTTCAACGAGAAATTTTTCGGGTAAATCACTTAACTTCGGCAGGGACTGGACCCAGGATTCTTTCCAAATGCCCAATAAATCAGATTGATCATCATAGCAGGAATTAGTTCCATTATAAACAAAATTCTGTATCGTTTTCAATACAAAAATTCAATAAAGATGTCAACTTTAACATTCTTTTTAGCTCTAGAATCTTCAACTACACTAACAAAGTCAAGATTTAGCTACAAATACATATAAACTATGTCTGTACAAACCCAATACTAAACTAACAAGAATCCCGAAATCGATATCAAAGATTATTACCTGACCACAATAATTCCTAGAATTAACATCAGCTCCATTATCAAGCAACAATGCAACAATCTACAAATTACCCATAAATGAATGAACTTTACAACTAAAGAAAAAGTTAGGTAAAATAAAAACAGTAAAAATTACACCAATGAATATAAATATATGGATATATAAAGAAATGATATATTTCCCTATATATATATACACATACATCATTATGGCCTTTAGCAGCTGCAAAATGAAGAGGTGAATTAAGCCCACCAAAAGTTGAATATTTAGCTAAACATGGATTACAATCAAGTAACATTTTTGCTTCTACAAAATCTCCATCACGCGCCGCCGATACCAGCCGTTCACCGGAGGCTGAGCAGCCAAATGAATTGCCCATTTCGATTTGTGGATCGGAAATGAGAAATGGGTCGTGGGTTATATATGTATATGTATGTATATGTGTATATATAATTATGAGGTGGGGTTTGGTATAAATAACTTGTGTGTGAGAGTAGAAATTAGGTCAACTGTCAGAATGAAAATATGTGTAAGAATGGATATGTTGGAAGGAATTTGTAAAAGAAGGGAATTTGTGACAAAGATTTTGTAAGACAAAATAGATGATTGAGTGAAAATGTCAAAAAGGGATTATAATGTGGTTTTTGTGTTTTTTTTTTTTTTTTTTTTTACAAGATTTGTTGTTGGTGGTCAGGTGGTGGTGGTGGTGGTCAGCTGCTGGTGGAGTCACAAAAGTTTTTTTAATTTTTTTTATTGCATTTCATTTCTAATTTTTTACCTAATATTTTGGCTTTTAGTATTCAGAGCATTTTATGATTTTATCCCGTAAATTTATTTTTGGTAATTAGTGATTGGAGGTTTAATTATACTACCTGAATGTTCTTTTACCTATAAATCGTGGAACCAACATAACAATTCATAATCTTTCTATTTCCTTCGATTTGCGATCCATTATTATCCTTGTTTCACTACACAAATCTATCACGTATATAATGAATTATTAGTATTTTTAATATAAAGAAACACAATTTCAAGACCTGTCATTGATATTCAGAAGGAAAAAAACTCACAGACTTAACTCATAAACTCATCAATCAAAAAGTCGAATATTAAATATAAAAAACCAAAGATCAATCTACATGTTGACTTGATTCAGTAAATTCAAGTTTCGGGCAAATTAATTAATACAAAGCCCATGTAAACCTGCTTCCGCACTTCCATAATCCATTCTCTAGTCTTCTACCAATTTAAGAGTAAAAGGTTAATGTTATTGTTTCGAATTAGACGTTAAAACTAATTGCATCCGAATAAACAACCTGACCCGAAGATAATCAAAAAAAGTTTTAGGTGATCCCAAACAAACAAGCCAAACCCGTATGCCATTAAATGGATTAGTACTTAAACTTTATACTTCAAAAATACTATAGACCCAAATAACCGATATAAGGTCATTTTATATAAATTGATATATTTGACATTATCTTTTTCACAAGTTTGTCCGAATCTATACTTTTATCCAATACCAAGTTGCCCCTTTTCTAGAGTTTCTAACTTGTACGTTTTTCTTTCCTAGATTAATTAACAAATCGAAATTCACCTTTAAAAATAAAAATAAAAATAGAAAAATAAAAACTAACAAAATACTGATGTGCTCCACTAACATTTGTTTGCCAAAATTGAAAATTTATTTACTGCGTAATGCTATCAGTATCAGACATTAGAGCCTTGGGCTCCTCCAGTTAGAAGCTTAGGTTATAATGGGCTTATTATCAGACAGAAAACAACCCGAGCCCAAACTCTTACTGAAATTTATTTGTAAACCCAATACTCAACCCAACTGAAATGCCTAAGTTCTTAATCGGTTTGAGTGATTTAAACAACCTGAATAATCCAATCCATAAACACATCCAACTAAAGTGCAGTCATATTTTTCATTTGTCGCAAACATGAACATGTTTACGAATAAAGAATATTTGACATCTAACTAAAGTTCTATAGTGGTAGTCTTTTAAGTTTTAAGTAGTGGAGGAGTCATGTGGTGGAGATGGCAACCCCATAATTTCTACAAAACTCTATGTTTTTAGTACTATTTCTAAATGTTTATTTAGTTTTAAGGTAATTGGCAACCCTAGATTACTGTAATTGAGTTTTATAGTTTAATTTTATAGTTATTAATATCATGAAAACTGTTCGGCCATCCCAGAGTATAAATATTGGCTTTGCCACTGATTTTAAGTGACCACATGATCAGTGGCGTATCCAGGACATTAAACTAGGTAGGTCCTGATTTTTAGCTTATTTAAATCAAAAAAGTAAGTATGTTAATTGTTCGGGTCGGGTCAATACTAACACCAACTACAAAATGAATTTTGCTAGTTACAAAACAGGAGTTACTAAACCTTTTAAGTTACGAAAAAATTGAGGCTCAATACAAATTCATCTTTTAAGAGAATTTATTTTTTAAAATTTTGAGGTCTAATGAGATAATATAAATTAGACTATGAAAACATCAAACTCTCAAATGTTTTGAAATAAATTTGGCTCAATACAGAATTATAAAATCATGTTTTGAATGATTTACTCATATATGTATAAAAGACACTTTGATAATTGATAAATATATAATGTAATATTAGTTATTAATCAGTATTCGTATAAAACATATTTTGTATGTCCATCTCATTCAATTAGAGTTGTACCCTATGCTTATAAACATGTACAACACAAGTTGATAAACGATTATTAATATTTTGTTAATTGGTAGAATAAAAGATAGTGGTCTGTACTTTTACTTTGTAGTGTCACGCGTCTACAGGAGCATTAATACTTACTTCATCTTCTTCATCTGTCTTTTTCGTTTTCAGTCCGACTTAATTGCCGGAATTTTTTTCTTTCTTTTCTCACCAAAAGAGCTCAATGTTATCCACGATGTTAAGGTAGGTCCTGATTAAACTTATAGGTAGGTCCTTGAATAATTATCACAAAGCCTCTAAACTTTTTCCAAAATTAAGGTAGGTCCTAGGACCTACCTTCTACCATAGTAGATCCGCCTCTGAATCAAAGTCGATCCCAGCAAGATTGAAGCAGTAGCAAACTGGAGAAGGCCTGAGACACCGACAGAGATCCGACAG
>JANDBE010000001.1:22762273-22773473 GCA_024320915.1 Erigeron philadelphicus
ATACTATCATTTTGTTATTCTTATAACTTCTCAATATAAAAAATAAATTGCTTATATAATTTGATTTCAAAAATTAGGGGCACTTTTTTCTCAGCTCGAACTGGGCACTTGAATTTTCGGGGCCGCCATTCTCAGGTCCTTTGGCTTTATTTAAATGTGTATTAGATAATTTGTACATATAATGTATGTATGGACGTATATAGGTAACTTTTTTTTGAAAAGCGAATTTTGCTGGAAACTTTGTGTCGCAATTCGACAACGGGAGGTTTAACATACATTGTCTTAACTGGGTCCGTGCTAGCGAGCTCTCTCGAAGTAGAAATGCCTATTTCAAATACCTGATGGGGAAAAACCCCCTACTAATCCCCTCGAAAGCACGAAGATCAATAAGGGTAAACTATGCCCCTTCAGACTTGAACATGGATATACTCATGTTAAACCCTTATAAAGAGACTTAATTCCTATGTTCTATTCAAAGTTTGAACATAAAATCTCATACACGGAGGATGGTCTTTTAACTATTGAGCTAAAGCTCAATAATCGTATATATGTAACTATGTAAGATAACAATGGATATATAGAAGTAAGGAATTGGTGACTTGGCTTACATAATTAGTCGTTGTTTTATATACATACAAGCTAATATTAATATATACAAATAATATCTAAATGTGAATAAGAGCATTATATATACCTTTCTTGGGAAGCAAGGCCAAAACGAGTATAAATAAACTTGAAATATTCCAATATCCAATTCATCCGCCGTCCTTTGTGCTACTTAAACTTCCTACTTTTGTCTTCATGATTTCTACCAACATGATTTCATTTTGTACATTATAGAATATTCAGAAACGAGACTATGGTAATTGCTAACATGCTATTATTAACTTATTTATATACATATTTATTTATGTTTTTCTACTTTATTGAAGTATCATTTTGATAGAAATGGAGACAATGATGATCATAATGGTTCGCTCATTATGGTTCATGTCGATCAATCTTTATTCCTTAAGCCATCTTATTTACTAGAGTACATATATATGCATTCTTTTTGTTAATTGGATTGATGATGTTCGCAAAAGGATTTTAGAAACTTCAAACTCGATGATTGAATGTACTTATAGTTTTGTTAGTCACAAAATACTTCAAGTACCAACTACAACAATTACAGGCAATCATCCAGTTTCTAAAATCTTCTCGTTAACAGTTGTTGAGAATTATTTAGCTTTTGATGTATGTTTTTAGTTTAGTATATAAGTACTATATATTTTGAAAGAAATGAGGACAATGATGATCTTAATGGTTCGCTCGCTGTACTTAATGGCAATATTGTTGCCTTGACGAGATACCAATCTATAACGTTCTGAGTCCTCTTTTTGACAATATATGAATATTTGTTGTTGAAATAAGGATAATGATCATACTCGTTTGCTTAATTAATTGGTGCGCTTAATGGCCATACTGTAGTATCGGAGATCTACTCATCTATGAATTGAAGTTCCGAGTTCTCTTATTATAATTAGAGTTAATTACATTTTTCGTCCCTGTGGTTTGCCTCAACTTTCAGGTTTCATCCCTGACTTCACGAAATTACGTGTTTCATCCCTAAGTTTGGAACTCCGTTAACAAATTTGGTCCACGACCCAAACGGACGTTAAAGTTGTAGTCACATGATCTGCACACCGAGGGTACAATAGTCATTTTAAACCCATAGGACCAAAAATGTAATTAATTCTTTTAATGGTAATTTTTCATTAATGTATATTTTTTCTTAAATACATACATTCATGTGGCTGTATCTAACATCTATATCTTATCATCTAACACCAAAATCAAAACCAAAACCAAAATTTTATATCTAGAACAATTACAAAAATAAACACACACACAGTAGTTAAATGTTTTATATTAAAGTCCACCCTACGAATGTAGATAGAACTTGTAAATTGACATTTGTTCAATGTGGTGGATACTTTAAAACTAGAATTAATAGCAGATAGCTACAGAACTGGAAATGAAAACAAAGATTAAGGTATATAAGGATTCAATAATACAGCTGTACATAGATTTCAAGTCATGCCTTCCAACCATAACCCATTCCCTCATCCAATTCATCATTGTCAAAAAATCCATTTCCCGTAAACTCACTAGCTATATCCTGAACAATGTCATCACACAAATGTGACGGCAAATCAGTGGTTACAGCTTTCTGATTGCCACCACCACCACTTACTATGTTGTTGCCAGTCCCATCAGCTGCAGATGATTTGAAACTGTTGCTTCTGGTTGGCACAGCTGGTGGTCTTGGTGACGTCCCAGTTGATGACATGCCATATCTCAAGCCTTCTCTGCCCATACTCATACTCCCACTAGCACCACTCTGCCCAGAAACTGAAGGCTTTGGCACTCCACCACCACCACCACCACCATTACTCATATCTTGAAGCATTTGTTGAATCATGTGTTGTTGCATGGCCTGACTACCACTGTGAGAAGGCGACTGCTGGTGGTTCTGTTGAGCCTGAAACATGGGCCTCTGTGGGAAGCCGCCACCACCACTAACCGCCATACCGGGAGAACCCTGAAATGGGTATCCGTTTTGGTTCAAATTATTGATTGAAGAAGAAGCTTCTTGTTGGGAATTTGAATTCATGGAGTTCTGTCTCATCAGCATGTTTTGGTAGTTGGAAAGTGCAAGTGCAGCTTGGGCTGAACCACTTAGTGGAGCACCTCGGTTACCAATTTGATGATTATTGTTGCTCAATGGATTATTGAGCCCTGGATGCAGCGATACTATTTTACCAAGTGCATTTCGGTCTGCTGGGAGACCAGGGATACTGCTAGTCATCTGCTCTATTTCCTGCATCTTCTGCATCTGAGATTTGGTCGAGCTTGTTTGTCGGGGGAAAGTCTTTAATCCCTCTGCAAGTAGAAAGGAGATGGTTTGAGTAAATTGTTACCAGTAAACCTATATCTAACAACTCAAATAATGAAAACTTAGCCAAATAATAATGAAACCTTTGTGGAATAATATGCTAATTGTAATCATAATGAGACCTCACAGAATTGTCCTCTTAGCAAAAGGACCATAAAGTGTTTGTATGTCCAGATTCAGCTGTACTAAAAAACATGTGTGATGTGTCAACGGTCACCCATTATTACCCACCATTTCCCAATCTGGCCTGCTCATTTTTAGTGACATCTAATAAGGATGTACAAGAGGCCACAAAGCTCATCAAATAGCTTCAAAAACCAAAAGCCAAACTCAAGCTCGGTTTGGTATAGCTTGGCTGACCTAAAAACTAGCAAAGTTGAACTGATTTAACCCAATAAAATCATATAGAGCTACAAAGTTAGTTGTACTCTTCAAACACATTCTAACTTTATCTAAGTTAAGGCTTACCGATTGGGCCAGCTTTAGTATCACGGCAGAAATCCATCAAGTCTTTCATGCTATTGACGACTTCAGATATCTAGCACAAATCCATGTATCAGAAAATCAGTATCCAGTATGCTGCAACCGAGCTACAAAAATATACCGAACATTTATCGAGTACAAGATTCAGAAGCAAAGGAGTATAACTACCTGTAAGCATCTAACATATCTTTTAGAAAAACCCAAATCATTCAATGACTGTAACTCCAAGCTCCTTGCAAGCTGTCGGCCAGCTGTCACAACCCTATGGCACACCAACCAATAGGTTACAGCTTCAGCTAAAATCTCAAAACATTGATCACCTCTAGAAATGATAGAACAAGTGGGCTCGTGGGTTGGGTAACAGTCAAACAGGTCGAAATAGGAATATCGTACAGGTCAACGTCGTCAAGTCCAGTTGATGTGAAGCACTCTTATCCAAAATATTAATATCTTTGTACATAATTAGTATGCCAATAAAGTTTGCAGAATCTATTAGGGTTAGTTAGAATTGCGTTTATGAAAATTTTAACCTGTTATTTGAAATCTCTTTTTACTTGTTTTTTCCTGATCTTTCGATTTTCTGTTCATATTCTGGACAATTAGGATGGGGAAGAAGAATATCATGAATTTGATTTAGTTCGAACGTTCATGTGCAATTTTCTATCAAAGTTTCTTTATTCCTGAAGAAAAAACTAATTTCTTATTTAAAATAAATAAATAAATAAGGTTTAACACAACAAAAATTTGGACCATTTCTTGATTTGAAGTTTGAGCAATTACTTAAAAAGAGAGGGTAGTTTGCTTTATATAGTAGTGTAGAGATAGATATAGATATAGATATTAAACTTTGAGCATTTTAGGCCAATTTGGCAGATTCAAGCCATTTCACTTATTTTATTTTAAGCTAGATATCTGAATTTTAGAGTTTCGCCCGTTAAGATATAAAACATTACCTAAATTTGAGGCATTTCAATTAAGTGTATATAGGAGCACAGAAACAAGGCTAAACACTTACATATTGCTATTTGTCTGCAAGTCTTGCTGGGAGACCCCGTCAGAACCACTTTCAGCTATTGTAGACTGGCATTTTTGTGCTACTTGTAACAACTGATTAACCTGCCAAACAGCAAACAACAAAATGGATGGAAAAAAGAAACAGGTTTAAAAATTCAATCCTTATGCTCTTGGTACAGGTTGTGAAATGGAAGGGTTGCCAGGTTGGTTAACAGGCCAAAAAGTATTCAGATCATACGGTTCATAACGGTTAACATGCAAATTCTTTTTTATTGTTTTTGAATTTCATAACAAGAAGCGGCTACCAAATTAGCCATAATTTTCTATTAATTCATTACTTATAATGAAACAATATAACTTGAAGCATATTAATCTATTTACAAAGGTTATTCAATTGGTTAAGTGTGTTATTCCAGTTATATAATACGGAGTATACAGTTACACTAGCATACTTGTGCAATCATATTTATTACTTTGATACTGGTAAGTATCAGATTGTTGAAAATATACAAATGAGTAAAATAGTCATAATATTTTACTGACAAATAAGTACCAGTCAATCAACCCCCAATCCAAACCATTTATAGATCTTAAGCATGATTTTAATATAGCATATTTGGATGTATTTGACTACGCTTTCCTGCCTACACCCTCCCAACTTTATCCATGTGGGCCCAAATTTCCCTTCCAGTTTCTAGTAAAAAAAAAAAATTTGTACCTGAGGTGCAACCAATCTACGGGGAAGAAGCTCCTCATGGCGTCGAGCACAGAACTCCCAGGTTAATATCTGACAATATACATTCATGTAAGTGAGAGACTATTACATTCCAGATCTGGAAATATAAAGAACTAGAGAAATGTAGAATTAACCTTTAAGTCAGGGGTGAAAATAACTTTGAGCTGACCCTCACGAACAACACGTAGTTGCTCGTATATACTTTCTTGAACAGCTTGTCCGTATTCTAACACCATTATTCCAGAAGGAAATCTATATTCCCGAGGCATATCTAGAAACAAAAGCTCGTCAATAACACCACTCCCGAACTTGATTTCATTAAGCCTTGGCAGTACTTCAAAAGTTGCCTCTGTTAAAATATACCACCAGGACAAAGGTACAGATCAGATGCTGATATCTTAAAAAAAAGCATAAAACTTTACTGCAATATAATAAGATGCTGCAAACAATATTCAATGTTCGAAATTACATACCAAAGCCTCTTCCAGATTTTGACCCGCAGATATCACACTGCCACGCATCCTACATTCAAAGTCAATAAAACTTGTCAGGACTCAGGGACATCCTATTGCAAAGGGGAGAGGGAAAACATAAGATACCCCTATGAAGATCAAAAGAACAATAACATAAACAGTACAAACTCCAACATATACATACATCTATGAGAAAGCATCATGTGAAAACAAGAAGCATTTGCTAGGAGCTATGATCTAAAATATCAACCTACATTTTCATTTCTCTTTTTTTACCATTCCTACTATTTTATGTTTTAATTAACCAATGCACTTTAAAATTTTTCTCTTTTTAACCATCAAGTAGCTCTAGAAAAGAATGATAAAATCTTGTTAAGGTAAGTATATCATGCCATACTTTAGGTTGCAAACTCGTAACAGTAATGTGAGGATTCTCGAAACCTTAGTTGTATAGTGTATGGGGAATCCAAATGCAAGTCCTTTTGAGAACTCAAATTCTATCAAATCATACTTGTAATCTAAATTATGGCATGTTATATCTAGCTTAACAAGCTTTTGCCATCATTTTCGACAATCAAGTTACACGATGGTAAAAAAAATGTTTTAGAAGTTAATCAGTTAACAAAAACATAAAAAGGTAATGTTCAGAAAGAGACCATGGAAATGTATGTTGTTACATCAGATCATTACCCCTTGTTAGAATACATAGAGTCAGCAACAGAACCCAAAACATACCATAGCTGCCTGTGGGAATACACCCAATGAGTGATGTCCTACATTATCATACAAAGACAAGCACCACCTTTTCTTTGCACGTGGAGAATAATATTCCGCCACAAACTTTCTCCAGTAGGAAATACCATTATCCTGTTAATATTTATATCACATAGAGTTAATATTACAAAATACCAGAAGACTCAAAACTAGATTGATACTTTCACTCAGAGGTGACAATTTCATACCACATATATATAAATGCATCTATTCAAATAACAATTTATCTCTTAAGTGCCACATTACCGTTTTAGCTTAAAAAAGCAACGGGTCAAAACATATTTGAGTATTTGTGGTAAGGAAGTCTTTTGGGTCCGCCCAACCTGTTTTTTATTAATACGATCGCCCATTTTGACCTTCATCAAATTTACCCCGTTACCCAAACCACTTCTGCCCATTTTGCACCTCTGCATTCATTTCATTAATAAAAGAAAGGTACACGAAACAGACATGGCTACAACATCTAAACGATAACAATAAGAGAAAGGTTAAACTGAATTCATGATAATCATACTCACAGCTGGCCGTTGCCTCTGATGATACAAGTATTGCATGAGTCTCCGCGAGCATACACCTCCATCATAAGGTCGTTTCATTGCATTTACAGGTTGCAAGCTCTGTTGTTGCAATTGTTGCCTCAACTGCATCTGTTGCTGCTGCTGTTGAAGCAAATGCGCTCGTTGAACCGGTGGAAGAGACTGCAACAGCTGATGTTGCTGTTGCTGCTGCCTTAATCTCTGCTGCTGAATCAAACTTTGCAATTGCGGATTCGGGCTTTGTAACTGCATAGAGTCTTGTCTTTGCAATAACTGCTGTACAACCTGTTGTTGCATAATATCCTCCTGCTTGATATCTAATCGTGGTTTCTTCTGCAAGTGCGATATATTGTCATTATACCCATTCGGTACTGAAACTTGCATAACTCGTGGTGGAGGCAACGATGTGGCACTAGAAGCTCCTTGTCCTTGGCGTGGACCCGCTTGTTGTTGGGAATGTGGATCTTGATTAGATCCCGGCTGCATTCCTCCAGGCGGACCATCTATAACCGAAGAACCAGAAATGCTTATATTATTCGAAGTAAACGATAACGGTGATGCAGGCAGTCTCATATAAGATTCATTATTCGCACTTGCACTTCTCTGCAAACGCGGACCACCACCACCTCCTCCTCCTGAAAGGCCCGAGTTAGCATCAGTAACCAACGAACTAGCCCCAATACTATTAGTTATATCACCAGAAACAGGTACCATATTTGAACGCATATTATTTCCGGGTGCAGAATTCCCAAAAGACCCCAAATGTGAATTACCTAAAGCTTGAGCCTGCATATCTCCTTGAAAAAAAATCCCGGAACTCGACGAAGAATGTCCCATTCCAACATTACCCCGAACAGTCCCCATTCGTGATAGAGCCGCTTGCTGGCTAGAATCCAAGTAATTATCCAACGCCAGTTTTTCCGTCTTTCCTTAACCCTTCTAAATATACTATTTTTTACCAAAATCACAAAATTAAACCTAATTTACTCACGAACCTCAGTGATAAAATCCTAATAACTAAAATTAACCTCAAAATCGACTCCCTGAGCTCAGATAGTTCACGAATAAAAATAGCAGATAATTATATTAAATAAATTTCACCAGCAATTCTTCTTCAAATAATACCTGGAATTATAAAAAATAAATAACATTAACAACACCTAGATCAATACTAGTAAATACAAAACAATATATATATATATACACATATATATATGTGTGTGTGTGTGTGTTTGTGTATATATATACAGATATAGAAAGTTCCTGAGTTATACAGAAACTTAACAGCTAAGACAAAATTAAGTCATAATCAGCAAAATTTCCAGGTAATTATCTCCGAAAAATACGTAATCACATCTTAATTTATCACATTCATTGATTACTTACAGAAATACCGGTTACGTAAATTACATGTATAAAAAATTAAAAATATATAAATAAAGATCTGTAATTGAACAAATAAATTAATTAAACAATAAATTAAAAGTAAATAAATAAAATTGCTTACCAGTAAAAAGAGCGAGCTATAATTAGTTTATATGTAAATATATATAGATATAAATAAATATATATGATGAAGTCAGAAAAATATTGAAACAGAATCTGGAGAGGGTTCGATCGGGAGTTTATGTATCTAGCGGGAAGGGGAGAGGGGGTGGAGTGAGTTGACCGGAAGAGCCGGTGGATAAGCTAAGGTTGACTGGGTATAGCCGGTTAATGTTTGGGAACGCGTGTGGGGTAAAGAGATCGGACGGTTGGTTGGTGACACGTGGAATGATCTGGTGATGGGTTTTTTGACAGGGTAGGTCTTAGGGGGAATGATCTGGTACAAGCGTGTGTTGGGTTAGTACAATGTAGCTGACTCGGTGGGAGGTGAGTGAGTGAGTGAGTTGAACTCGGATGGTGCTTTTAAGACAAAGGGAAAGTTGGATTGGAAGATAGAATGGGTGAGTCAGTCAAGGAGTCGGCCTTTTGACTTTGCTTTTCAAAGTGTGGGGAGGGATTTTGTAAGTAGGTCTTGTGTAATTTTTTGTTATACATTCACCCATATCACATGAAGGATAAAAATAGTCATCTTGATCTTACACAAATTGCATTATGTACAAGTTTTCTTTTTTGACGGGTATAGATTTATAAAAACTATTTTTATTTGAAATTATCAAACCCACACATAAATTAATCACGAAGTCAAAGATTTTTAGTCTAATATCATCGAATAATTTTGATGATAAAATTTTTTTAACAAACAGTTTTCATAACTAACAAATGTGAAATCAAACTACAATTTTATAAGCTATAGAAAAATAGGACTATGTAATAACTTCACAATAGATTTCCCATTTAGAAAAGTTAAGTTGTACACTCACAATGCTTTCTTATATCACTAATCATTTACAATTAAATCTATCAAAAAAACTAGGTTGTGGAAAATGAATTCGTCATTTATTCTATTATAGTATTATGTATCCAGTTTTCATAATTTTCATGGCTGAAAATGCATCCTCGGTAGTTATAGTAGACACGGAAAGGGTTAACACAATTCGAATCAATCTATCATGACTTGCCTTTCTCAATTTTGCTAAGCCTTGACATAGTTCAACTATAGATGTCAAATATCCTAACACTGGATGATCTTTTACATCAATTTCAAAATACCTCAATTGAAATTCCAAAATCTCTAAAAAAATTTCAAATGAAAACTTTGAAATAATATTTTTTGGCAAGTATACAAATAACATTCATCTTGAATGATTTGTAAGTTATAACTCTTTCTTGGATCCATAGCTCCACAACTTTCTCGTAAAACTTAAAATTAGTTTCCTAGATCTCATCAGTTGTTTCACTACATATATGAAAATGGAAGTGGTGGCTTTTAGTAATTTATCGGTTCTTGTTGCCCTTCTCACATAATAAGAAGCATCTCTTAATCAAGAACATTAACACCATGCGTTTCACATAATTACAGAAAATTGGTGACTTCATCCACAAAGGAATCTCATATGTCTCTTCATCGGTTCATTTTGACACATCGGTTCTCTTACACCTCATTTATTGTCACGTTCTGGCAAGGATTTCACCATCCTTTACTCCTATGGAGCCGATTGTGGCTCTCTCTGGTCTCCTTTTTCACATAGCAAATTTACTTTTTATTTTATTTTTGTTCTTTTGGCAACTTTTGGTCTTTTGGTTTTCTTACCCTTTACAATTTGACATTTTTTTGGTAAGTTTTGGTAAAATTTTATAAAACTGCATTTTCTATTGGTCATTTTTCTTGCTCGCTACACCCTTACTCCAATTAAGCTTTTTTTGTTGTGGAAGCAAATGAAAGTGCACTTAGAAATGTCTTTAAGACTTTTGTTGTACAGCTTGACAATAAACGTTAGTGATCCCAAATGTCTGCTTCATCAAAAAATGTAAGATGAAAATAGATTTAAAAATGATATTACTTTCCTAATGCAGAACTAATCTCGCCTCTTAATTTGTAGTTACATCCCCCCGTGTACATCCGCAAAAGACTTATAAGGCTATAGGGAGTGGAGCAATACACCCCTGCGATCCACCCTCCGTTGCTACCTAGTTGCCGCATACGCCATTCCTCTGAGGCGATCCACCCTCCGAGCGTTCCACGAAGTTGCTTTATTTGCATTTGACCGGGTGGTGGGTCCATGTTACTAGCAGTTGGGAACGACAATGTTTGACTAAATAAAAAATAAAAAAACATTTTTTTTCTTTTTATTCTATATATATACATGTATTACTCCACTATTTTCCACAACACACACACATACACATACACTTTCATACAAATCTACCTCACTTTCATACACTTTCTGTATATCATGGAGTTGTTTGAGCCATCTAGTTCCGATTCTAGTTCAAATGGTTCTACGGAATTAGATGAGGCAATCGATAGTGCGGTTGCTTTGACCATTACTACTATGTTACAAGTCGCGCAAGAGGAAGAAGAGGAGGATGACGATGATGGAGAGGCGCGTATATTTAGGAGGAGGACGGTCCTACATCGTAGGCGGCATGAGGCAAACGAAGGCTTGATGTGTTTTTACCTTTAATGACGACCCAATATATCCCCCGAGGGAGTTTAGGAAGCGTTATCGTATGGCCAAGAATACATGTCGCCCGCTGTGGAAGAGTATTGTAGCAATGACGATGTAACACCCCCGACTAAGGCGGAAGCACGAGATGCCACAGAACGACATGGTACAAAAGATTAAGTAGAAAACATCAT
>JANDBE010000001.1:22872877-22884470 GCA_024320915.1 Erigeron philadelphicus
GCTAGAACTGCTGAGATGCAACCAGTACGCTTTATGTTGGTTGTGTAACTATTCCATGGGCTTATTTGTGAGTAGCCGCGGTAGTGTATATAAATCAATATCAAAGCTGTCAATTCCGCAACACAAATTTTAATAATGGTAAAGATCATAAACAGATCATTATTTTCCAAATAAGCCTTTTTTTTTTTTATCGTCGTGTAACGTCCTTCTACTTTGACGAACAAACAAAAGACCTAGCATGTAGATATAAGACGAGAAAAAACAAATTGTACAGTAAAGGTCGTACGACGACCTGTTAAATGCATCAAAACACATACAATAACATAAGTTAGTTAATGAAAATAATCGCAAACTAAAAGATAGTATGATATATGCTATATATATGTGATTAAATCTGTTATTTATATGTCTAAAAGTGATAATAATATGAAACCGATCGAAGATATATACTTACAAAAAATCAATAATAACGTACACAACATGTGTTATAAACAGACATGCATGATATATATATATATATATATATAACTTTCTCGTTTGGAAAAAAAAAAAAGCACTTTAAATTTCAGTTAATGTACGTATAATTATTAATTATTAGTTACATGTAATTATGCTAACTTATAGTCATAGACAAGACAGCCCTATTATTAACATGTATAAATAATTATAAAAAAATGAGCGTTTATTCTTTTAATATGAAAATTGTAATTTAGTTTTATGGAACAGAAGCTAAAAATTAAAACCTTTTATTTATTCAACTTTAATTAAAGATGATGTGATCGAATGCATGACTAGCTAATCATTGTACGTGTGATCACCCTGAAATTAACTTATATTACCAATTAATTAATTAACAAGAGCACTACTACTCAAATAGAATTAACTTACTTTGGATTGGCAGCAGGTGGTGATGGTGTGTTGTTGTGTGGTTGGTCATCGTTGTTAACGGGAATGATAACTTGCCCAGAACTCATGATGCCCATCGTAGCGGAATTGGACTCGGCCATCGATCGACGTATGAAGTATATATATGAAAGCAGAACCTGGATGGTATACGTACGTACGTACGTGTTTTAACTTTTAACTTAAAAAGGCTAGGATAAAACTGTTTATATAGACAGTACGTAGTTCATTAGCTACCCAATCCTATTCTATTTATAAATCCATGTCTCCATCATATTACGATAAGGAGACTAACAAATACTCCGTAGTAATAATAATAATAATAATAATAATAATAATAATAATAATAATAATAATAATAATAATAATAATAATAATAATAATAATGTCAGGTTTAAAAATTATCAACGGCAGTGTTGAGAAGGCTAAGTTTAGCTTATGTGAGTGACATCTTGGGGAATGTTAACCTCTAACATTGATCTGCAATTTTGGATCATGTGGTGACGGAAAAGTTGCGCTCTATTAAACAACATAAAATGAATTATCGAAATTAATGATATATAATTTAGCTTGTAAATATGCATGACTATTGTGATCACTATTATAAAAGAATTTGAAAAAAATAACGTTTTTTTACATACAATTATATTATCAATGTACTGTACATTTACTCAAGCAAAGAAAAAAAACCCTTTTTCCAACATTTTCTTTTCTATTCTATTAAAAATCAAAACAACTCAAAATTTTTAGTCTGGCAATAGAGACGTTTATCTCAAACCTAATGTTTCCAACCAAGTGATATACTTCTAAAGAAGAGGCTTATGACAACAAAGTTAACGTTTGTATGTATTCTTTATTTATTAATATTTTGTAGGTACAAAATTACAAATTTACAATTAGTTTCTAGGTTCTTTGTGTGCCTCTTTTTTTTCTATAATATTAAATAATTGCAGTGGACATTATTTAACGAATAGAAAAATGCAATTAGATATTAACGAGTTGAAAAGTCTATTCATAATGTTAAATTGGAAGGTATTGTCAACTACAAGTTTTAGTTTTCTATAACTTGTTTATAAAACATTCTATTTTTGGTTAGAAAGATGAAACCCACTGATACGTCATCCTATAACTACATATGCCTATTGATGAAGGCTGCAATCTTAACTAAGCTCATGCTAATTACAATTTTACCTTTGAATATTATATAATTTTACATATATTGTTCTACTAAGACGAATCGATTCAGGGTCAAAAATACTAAATCGAGCATGAAATTATCTACCTTATAGGACTACTTGATTTAATATTTAATACAAATCGAACTGAGTTCGAAATTGTCGATTAGTAAAGAGAACTCGAGCTTGAAATAAAAGGCTTGGTCGAGATCAAGTCGAGTTTCCATCTTCGAGTTTTATAATCAAGTCAAGCTCAAGCTGTGTTGGTTGGACTCTGCTTGATTACACCTTTGCATAAGAGTCATGTTGTGAAACAAGTCCAACCTTTAGGGTAATCTTATGTAAATACCAATAATGTCAATACAAGTTCAATATTAAAATGATTAGTGTGGAACGTGGACCAATTATAATGGTTCTCTGAGTGCCCGATGTGATTTCTTATCCAATCAATGAGTGCAGTCTGGCTTAATCTGAACCGTCCATTCTTACTTTCTGACAAAGAATGTACATAAATCAATTAAATTTTTAGTAATATATTCACAAGCAGAGTAGAGTAGGTGAGTGGGGAACATGAAGATATGGGAATCCATCATCTTTAAATTTCACATTTTTGATTCCTTTAATCTCAACCATTGGTCAATATTTATGCGATCGAGATTGTTTGAAATGGTACTTATAATGTTAATTTACAAGTTTAATTATGTTAATTACTTATTATTTTTTAAAAGTGAATTTCGCTTGAAAACTTCGTGTCGCAATTCGACAGCGGGAGGTCTAACATACGTTGTCTTAATCGGGTCCGCGCTAGAGAGTTCCCTCGAAGTAGAAATGCCTATTTTAAATACCCGATGGGGAAAAACTCTCTACTAATCCGCCCGAAGGCACGACGGTCAATAGGGGGTAAATCTTGCCTTCTCAGACTTGAACTTGGATATACTCAAATCAAGCTTTCATAGAAAAACTTCCTATATACTTCCCAAGCCTTGGACCAAAACTTTCTGCCTGTAAGATAGATGCTCAACCACATATGCAAACGCTCAAACAATAGAATTTGACCAAATGACAAAGTCAAAGTCAAAGATTAAATGTTTAGCATATCATCGGATCATAAAGTACCGAGTGTATACAAAACTTATAACTTTTCTCGGCAAACATGTCAACAAAAACGTTCTTGATACAAGTATGTATATAGAGAAAAATACATTAGTATTTCAGAATTTAAACTCTAAAAAAAGATGATGAATTAAACTAATACCTCTCACCCACTCTATGCTATACACGAAATGACCCAACTTATGGAACTAAAGTTAGAACTCAAAAAATATTATTAAAAAACCACACCAATCAAATTATTAAACTAAATCATCCCTTAATCCCACAGATTCTTCTTCCTTGTTTGCACCTTTAATTAACTTACACTTTTCTTCCTTAGTTTCTTCGCAATCACCATCATCACGATCAACAAAAAAACCACCACCACCACCACCACCGTGAGTTAGCTCTTTAGCTCTTTGTGCTTCAATATTCCAATCCGTACGACCCAAAACCACCAACATTGTGACCACACAAGACATTTGGGCCGCCAATAACCCAAACCACAACCCTTGAAAATCATATCCCATAATGAATCCTAAAACTAGAGCCACCGGCATTCCAACTAGATAAAAACATCCTAGATTAATATTAGCCCCGATTCTTGGCCTAGCCGTCCCTCTTAGTACGCCACAACCCGTTGTTTGTGGACAATTGCCAAGCTCACTTAATCCTATGATAGGTAAAACCAAGGTTGTTAAAGCTATGATTTCTTTGTCTTGAGTGAACATAATAGCCCATAAGTTACGTACACCAAATGTGAATAACAGAGCCGAAAATCCAAATATGAAACTACAACATAAGCCCACAATGGCTGCAAGTTTGGCCCTTTTTGGTCTACCGGCTCCTAACTCGTTACTAACTCTAGTTGACACACTAAAGCTTAAAGACGATGGAAATATATATATTAAAGCGGTCATTTGTATTAAAATTCCCATTGATCCTACGGTGGCTTTCGGGTTCATAAGTAGCCCACAAAGCAAAATCATGATCTCATACCACCACCATTCAAGACAAACCGAAATGCAACTTGGAATAGCTAAGTTTAATAGCGAATTCCACCCGGTAAAACATTTTCTAGAGAGACCTCTCCATGTGGTTTTGTAGACACCGGATATTATTATGTAAATGATTAATGAAAAAACTAAGTTGAAATTTGTGACAACACTACTAATTGCAACACCTTGAATTCCCCATTCAAGTTTTGTGACAAGAAAATAGTTGATAGGAATGTGAAGAAAAATGGAAAGAAATGCACAAAATGTTAATGGTAATGTTATGGATTGAGATCTAAGGTAAATTCGTATTGGGTGTAAAAAAGATTGGGCCAAAAGGTCAGGAATATTGTATATAAGGTAAGTTTGGGCCATTGTTGCAATTTCTTGATCTTGTCCAAAAAATAGCAAGATTTTTCTAATGTTTATCCATAAAAAACATATGGGTATTGAAGTTGAAAGTAAAAGAATTATGGTTCTTTGTAAACAAAGGCCAAGGCGACTATGTTTTCCTGCACCAAAAGCTTGGCCACAAATGGGTTCCATTCCCATTGCAAGACCCGAAAGAATGGAGTATCCAGTGATGTTAGCAAACCCAATAGCAAGTGACCCGCCGGCAAGCGATAGCTCACCAAGATGGCCCAAAAAGAGCATAGAGATCATGGACCGCGAATACATTAGTATTCCGGTTAGGATCATTGGAATTGTTATTTGGGCTATGGCAATTGCCTCTTTTATTGCTAAGGAAGTGATGTGGGATTTATGGGAATTGAATTCAAGTGTTGGGTGGAATGTTGTTATTTGAATGTTTTGATGGTTGTTGGGGATCAAAGGATTAAATATGTCGGAATTGTTGTGGGATGGATTGCATTTGACATATGAAGGTGATGAAGTTTGCTGACACATAATGTTTCACAAAACTCTGTTTTTGTATGTCTTTTTGAGAAAGGAAACTTGATGGGGTTTAATAGGGGGTTGTGGGTATTTATAGAGGCCAAATGGCGGCTCCCAATGAACTGGTATATGTATATATTGATATATATATATTTTTTAAAGGCGAATTAATATTTCCTCAATTTACTTTTTTAATCTGAGTCAAGTTAAAATAATCTTGACCATTGGAGTAAAATCAAAAGCCAAGATTTAATGTCCATCTTTGAATCTTGACCCTTGATTATAATTCAAGGGCCACGATTCTTTTAACTTGACTCCTGAAGTTATTTTAAACTTGAGGAAATCTTCATCCGTTTCTAGATGGCTCAAGAATCCATCGTAATATTCACCAATTAAACAGTTTGCATCCGGAACTTGAACTCACGGTCCACATGCTACACTCGTTACCATTCATAGAGGGTACATTCTAGCTAGGTTACCATGAAAATGAAAATTTCTAAACTGAAGATTATCTATCGGATGGAGATTCTCTCAAGTTATTTATCTATTATCTTATCACTATTATAATACATATTACATTATACTATGTTAATTTATCTTAAATTAGATGTTAGATAGGCATGCATGTATCTATACATATGTGTTAAATTAATTGACCGAATAATAATACATATACTATACTCCTTCTATCCAATAATATATACATAAAGAATGTCGTTAGATTATGTACAAGAATTAACAAAGGTTGTACTTTTATATATACCCTATTTAAATACAATTTGACATTAAAGGCCAAAAGTGTGACAAACAGATAAGAAGACGATCATGTATGTATGTCAATAAAGGTGACTTTAAGTTTAATACATCATTTAGCACAAAAAACTACTTATCAACTCATTAATAACAAAAATGTTTATTATCCACTACACTTAATGTTAGGATACCTTGTAATGGTATGTTGGAAAAAGAATTTAATAAATGATCTCTTTTCCGTCAAAAAAGTAACTATGTACGGAGTAGATAAACATTTGAAATAAACAAACAAGAATAGAAAGTTATATATATGGGGCATATGGTAATAATTTCCTTTCTTCCAAGATCATCTCAAATATAATTCGGATATCTAACTTCGATACTATCTACAAGATCTAAAGTAAGATTAGATATCATGTATGATTTTGTAGCGCCTTTATTTCAAGATTTTTGTGTTTTTCACCGTCCCAATTTAATTGTTATATTTTAACTTGTCAAGTATTTTTTATTCGACTTTGATCATAAATATTATTGTTTGTGTGATATGTTAGTTGATGAAAGCTATACCAATTAAAAGTACATTTAAAACTCAATCAATTTATATATATTATATCAAGTGTTATATAACACAAAGACAGATTCATATGATCAAAGTCGAAAAGAAGAGACTAAAAAATTAGGACACTTGGTATGAGACGAATAGAATAATAAAATAGTATATGGAAGATGATAAACACCCACCTTAACACTAATCTTCATATTTATATAAAAGATAGTTTTAATTGTAAAAGTCAATTAACCAATCAGAAACCTTAGTTTATCAAAATTTAATAAACAATTACTAAATAATATAAAATCAAATGCATCAATACCACGTACTATACCGGGGACTAAATATACACATAACTAAAATTTGTGCATCTTTTAAGGAAGAATAAACTTCAAATACACGATATGAGAAATAAAAAAGCTCAAAAGTAATTAATATAAGTTACACATTATTTAAATTTGTCAGGGATTTATTCACTAATCATCTGCAAAAGTACAAAAATATATTTCTATCAACAAGTTAATAGGTTGCATCATAGAATTAGCAAATTAAACATACAAAGGGATTATGTAACCCATCTTACACGAACATATTAACACACAAACAATTTTCACTCACATATTAAGTACGAAGGTACAATTGTTAGATTTAAGAGATTCATCAACTCACCTTATCAAACAATCAAATATTAACTGAAAGAATATTATTATTATTATTATTAATAGAATTTATAATAGAGTTCTTGTACAGATTAACAATCATCAAGTGTTGATGAATGATAAAAGAAACAATAAGAATGAACAATATATATATCGATATGATATATATCCAGAATTTTGAGAGAGAAAATATAAACCAATACAACAACCCTAAAATATATGAAATCTCTCTCCCCTAAATGTGATCTGGTAGAGAGTATTTATACTCTCCAAAATAAGTATCAATATTAGCAACACTAGTCCTTGTTAGATCAACACGAGCAGCTTCAGTCCTTCAACTCTTCCAATCTTCAACTTCAGTCCCTTAACTTCACAATACCTACAAAACACACTCAACCACATATAAGTAAAAGGATTTACATAATATTTAAGGTTAAGCCATACATTTTAACATCCCCCCTTGGCTTCAACCTTAAACATGTTAATTAGACCCAGCTTATCACAAAGGTAATTATGTTGGCTTATTCCAAGTCCCTTGGTGAAGACATCAGCCACATTATCACAAGACTGTATCTTTAAAGGTTTTATAACTCCTGCAGAAATTTTTTCCCTTATAAAATGTAAATCGATTTCAAAATGCTTTGTTCTTTCATGAAACACAGGGTTAGCAGCTATTTGCAAAGCTGCCTTACTATCACAATGAATTTCTACAGGAATTTTGCAGTTTAAGTTCAAGTCTTTCAACAGATTAATAAGCCATATAATTTCACAAGTAATTGCAGCTAAGGCTCTATATTCAGCCTCTGCAGAAGATTTAGCAATAGTACCTTGTTTCTTACTTTTCCATGATATCAAAGTATTGCCCAAAAAAACTGTAAATCCTGTCACAGACCTTCTTGACACAAGACATCTACCCCAGTCTGAATCAACAAATCCAGACATAACCAAGTTTTGGCTTTTCATGATATGAATCCCTTTGCCAGGAGCCAACTTCAAATATCTCAAGATTCTAAGTGCATTATCAAAATGATCACAAGAAGGAGCATGCATAAATTGTGATAAGCACTGTACAGCATAACTAATGTCAGGTCTTGTAAGTGTCAAGTAAATCAACTTCCCAATAAGCTTCTGATAGACCTCAATATTAGCAAGAGGTTTATCTTTACCTTTATCACCAACAGGTTTCAAAGTTTTGTTAATTTCAAGAGGAGAAAGAATAGGCTTACAACCTAACATTCCAAAATCATTGAGTAATTCTAAGCAATACTTTCTTTGACACAAAGACAAACCTTGTTCAGTCTCAATGACTTCTATCCCTAAAAAATACTTCAACTTACCCAAGTCTTTTATTTTAAATTTTGTACTCAAAAATTGTTTAACCTTATCAATTTCAACTAAGCAATTCCCAGTTAAAACAATGTCATCTACATATACAAGTAACACTACAAACTTGTCATTACTGGTCTTGGTAAAAAGAGAATAATCAGATTTACTTTGCACAAACCCAAACTCAAAAAGAGCTTCACACAACTTATAATTCCATTGTCTTGGTGCTTGTTTTAGACCATATAAAGATTTATTAAGTTTGCAAACCAGATTATTATTACTGCCAGAATAACCAGGTGGAATCTTCATATAAACATCTTCATCCAATTCACCATACAAGAAAGCATTATTAACATCCATTTGAAACAAAGACCAATTATTTTGAACAGCTATAGAAAGTAAGCATCTAACAGTTACCATCTTAACTACAGGACTAAAAGTTTCATCAAAGTCTATTCCTATTTTTTGATTAAATCCTTTAGCCACAAGTCTTGCTTTATACCTTTCAATCTCACCATTTGATTTATACTTAATTTTGTAAATCCATTTACATCCTATAGGTTCTCTACCAGTAGGTAAAGATGTAAGAGTCCAAGTATTATTCCTATTTAATGCTTCCATTTCCTCATTCATGGCATTAACCCAGTTAGTATCCTTTATTGCTTCACTATAAGAATTAGGTTCAACACTCTTATTAAGACTAGTAGCAAAACAATATATATCTGACCTAAGATGAGCATAGTTTACTACTTTATTAAGAGGATATTTAACATTCCCAGTAAGTTCATAATCACATAATCTCTTTGAAAGAGTTCTATTTCTATCAGACCTTCTAAGATTCTCATTCACATCTAGATTCATATTAGAAGTGCCCTCAGACAGAATGTTTCTCAACCCACTATCAGTGGTAGCATGCTCAACATCCTCATCTTGTATAGCACCAATACTTCCAAGTGATCTCTCATTGGTAGATGTGGAACTACTTCCACTACTGCCAAATGAGGTTTCACTAGTAGAATTGGATTGACTACCAATAGAGTGATGGAGCTCACTGCCAAATGAATGTTCTATGATATTTAACTCCTTATCATCATTGGGACTTTTCTTAAAGACAATATCCTCTTTTGAAATGACATCCTCAAAAACATTGAAAAAATTAAGATGATTTACAGACTTCTGAACAGATTTTAAGACTTCTTTATTATTCATAGTAAATGGAAATATACTTTCATAAAATTTAACATCTCTAGAAAACAAGATAGATTTAGTGTCCAAACAAAACAATTTATAACCCTTTTTAGAATTACTATAACCAATGAAAACACATTTTTCAGCTTTTGATTCAAACTTATCACTCACATTCAATTTAGTAGAAAAACATAAACACCCAAAAGCTCTTAAATGATCTAAAATTGGTTCAGTTCCATAAATCATTTCATAAGGGGTTTTGCCTTTAAGAACAGAAGAAGGAGTTCTATTAATTAAGTAAGTAGCAGTTAACACACAATCAGACCAGAGATACAAAGGAATTCCCCCCTGAAACATAAGAGACCTAGCAACATTAAGAAGGTGTCTATGTTTCCTCTCTGCAACCCCATTTTGTTGAGGTGTATAAGCAATGGAAGTTTGATGAATGATCCCCTTTGAATGACATAAAGAAGTAAAAGCAGTATTAACAAATTCAGTCCCATTATCACTTCTTAAAATTTTAACAGTTGCAGAAAACTGAGTATGCAAAATATTAACAAGATAAGTGACATGTGTAAATACTTCAGTTTTGGATTTCATCATAAAAGTCCAGACAGATCTAGTAAAATCATCCACAATTGTAAGAAAATATTTGAAACCTTCTTTACTAGTAATTTTATAAGGACCCAGACATCCAAATGTAAAACATCCCCAAGTGTAGTAGTTTTATGATCACTCAAAGGGAATGGTTCTCTAACCTGTTTAGCCTTATGACAAATGTCACAAGGATCAACAGAACTAGAAGAGGTCAATTTAAGTTTGGCAGACAATTGACATAGAGCCTGGTCAGCAGGATGACCAAGTCTCATATGCCACAAATACTTAGAATTAGAAGGCATAGAAGCAGAATTACACACCACTTTAGAACAGATTGGCATATCATCATAAACATATAAGCCACCTTGCTGGCTACCAGTCCCCAGAAGATTCTTTGAGGTAAATCCTGAAGATAACATTTATCCTCATCAAAACCTATATACAACTTGTTATCCCAAGCTAGTTTGTGAATAGAAATTAGGTTAACAGAATAGTCAGGAACAACTAACACATCAAACAAAATAATTCCATTTTTCAAGTGCAAATTCCCTATCTTAGTCACAGTAGCACTAGTCCCATTAGGATGACCAATTCTCAGATTTAGATCAGAAATATCAATAACATTAGTAAGATTCTCATCAGAATTAGTCATATGTTGATTTGCACCAGAATCTAAAATCCAAGCAATAATAGCCTTTAACAGATAAGCATTGCAAGTAAAAAACCAAGATCTACTAAACATAGGCATACCTGCCATATTGGCATGCAAACCAGAAGAAGAATAAGAAGGAGCAGAAGTAGAAGTCAAAGGAGCACAATCTATCAAACTTAACAACTTGGAAACTTGATCAGCAGTCAAAGAAGATAAAATAGATTCATTCACATGAGAAACACTTTTCTGATCCACTTTAACATGATTATTAGGCAACTTAGGACCATTTTGAAAATTAGACCTTTTATATCCTAACTGAAAACATCTGTCAATAGTATGACCCAATCTATGACAATTAGTACACTGCAAATAAGGATTAGGAGGCCTAAAAGTTCTGGCATTGTTATCAAAAGTTCTCTTAGATTCAAACTGAGTATCAAAACTTTTCTTAGCATCAAAAGAAGGTCTGTAAGAACCAGGTTTAGAATTTGTGGAACTATTTCTGTTGAAATTACTTTTTGCTGAAAACACATTTGCAGAGTTAGTTTTAGTAGATAACCCAACCCTATGTGATTCTTCTTTAGATATGATAGCATAGGCAGTTCTCACATTAGGCAATGGTTCTTTAGTAAGAATATTAGACCTGACACCCATATAAACATCATCCAGACCCATCAAGAATTGCATTAATCTCATCTGTTCATTATGACTCTTCACAGTAGTAGCAGCATCACAAGTACAAGTAGGCAGAGTAATCATAGAATCATATTGTTTCCACAAAGAAGTAAGATTATGATAATATTCAGATA
>JANDBE010000001.1:23015075-23026356 GCA_024320915.1 Erigeron philadelphicus
AAATCTGCAGCGAACTCCTATATATACAACTTAAAACAGTAACCGATAATTTATGATCATTTAATTAAAACAGTAACCGATAATTTATGATCATTTAATTAAAACAGTAACCGATAATTTATGATCATTTAATTAAGAGACCATTGAACTCCCAATCCATCAAATAAATTAACCCTTATTAATTAACCCCTATTAAGTACCCGTATTAATCATTTCACATTAAAACCCAACGTTGCGGCAAAATTTTTTCACAACCAAACTTTAACTTTTTATTATATGTAGATAGGAATTTTTGTGCTGAAATTTCAGTGTGTTTGATATTTCAGTCTAGATGTAAGCATCTTGCAAGGATGAAATTGATCAACGATCATATTCTTGATTGAAATTAGTCCATATATCATGTGGTATATGGGCTTTTCATTCACGTAGTACTATATATAGTGCTTTGAATTTGACGAGCTCAAACAAAAAAATATATATATTTTGTGTAGCTACAATTAATTATGCAATTATTCATATTTTTAGTTAATATAAATAATTTATAAAAGTCTGGTTTTTATGTGTGTAATATTATATTGAAGTATAAATTTATCTACAAAGTGTAAAATTTTAAAAAACAACTATTTTAGACGTGGATCCTCATATTTAATTTGTCGTATTATTTGTGTCCACAATACATATTATAGTTAGTGTGGACAAAAGTAGTTTAATAAATAAAAGTCCAAACCTAGTGGATATTTAAATTTTCACATTTTTTTTTATGGATAAATTTATACACAATATAGTTTTACATACATAAAAGCGTATCAAACTTCTATAATTTGTAAGAAAAAAACCATACTAAAAAGATGTTTAATTTCATAACTTGAAAAGTCAAATCTGCAAACATTCTCACTAGCGTTAACTAATTGTCGCTAATTATAAATGCAGTTAAATCTCCATAACATATTTATCTGCTTCCAAAGCTGTAAGTTCTTTGATTTGCTACACGCTCTCCATTGCCATCATAATCATCGTCCTCAATTTATATCGACCTATCAAGCAAAAGTAGTGATTCTACGTAGAAATTCAAAAAGAATGAACTATATAAATACCGATATCACTCATGTTGTGAGCATGCTTCAAAATCTGAAAGTTTTGAACAATCATCATCAATATGAGCATCCATTTCAATTATGGATGCACCATTCTTAGTGCATCCAAGTGCTGTAAAGATACGAGTATTAAGAGGTGAGTTAACGTTGAATAGCTTCGCCATTTTAAAAGATGTCGAGTAACCATCTGTCATCATCCATACAACACAATAAAATAGTTTATCGGCAAATGGACTGACTTCAATAACAGCAAGAGAGTCCTTTAGCTTAGAGATCTTTAACTAACACGTGAGGATAGTGCGCTAATAGATCAGGCAGATCATTTGTCTCCGAAGTCTTCACTTGTCAAATCAAATCACATAACTAAATTGTACGTAAATCTTGGCTTTACCATTGACTTTAGTTGTGACAGGAGGATCCCGATAAATAAACCCATCTATAACTGCCTAAGACTCTCCAAAACTGATTTATTTATGAGGGATGAGATTGTTGTTTAATGGACTTCTCCAAGACCGTGAACTTGATGTAAAAACCTCAACTTGATGTGGAATGCCATTGTTCCCACATTCAAAATCCTTCCGAGGGGTAAGACAATTAATCTTACTTGACTAATTAGGGTAAGAGTGCGAGGACACACGACAAAACCAATGCAAGTCTTATACGGTTTGATTAACACATTAGGTGTGTTGCTTAACACATTAGGTAAAGTAATAGCAACAGGTTTTCTAATTGACGAATTCCATATTTATAATCAAAGTGAGTAACTAAATTGTGAATTGTAATCAAAGTGAGTAACTAAATTGGGAAGAAAGAGAGTAACCTTTTGATCATGTTGGAAACTCTCATCATCGACGAATGAAACATATTTATAACTAGAAATGTCCAAATCTACGTATCTTACAAGCAGACGATGATGTTGAATTTCGGGTTGGCTTATGAGGAAAGCGGTGTGAGGCACAATAAATTCCTTTCTATGGATCAAAGGCTTCCATGCTTTTGAAACTAATAGCAATCAAATCAATGACTTTGTATCATTAATTTTCTTTATGATTTCAATTTGGATTTTAACAGGATCGGCTCTTGTCATTTTGATTTGATTTTTTATGTTTCGGGAGGGATCAGGGTTTAGGGTTTTATTTAAATTAAATCTACTTTATGTTGTATTTCAAAGTGAGTATCTAAATTCAAAACCAATTTCGTTTAATAGGCCTGGCCCACAACCAATAAGGCCCGGAGTCATCAATGCAGCCCTTTAAGAGTAGAGCCAGGGCTTACCTATATCGTCTAACACGTTAATGAAGCAATGAATACTTTGATAAAGCTTAAGTTGTTCAAAAGGCGGAGATGCTAATACGACTTACCTATACAACGAGTTTGAATCCGGGCACATGAAGCTCATTTAAAGGCCTACATACATAACAAGCAATTTTTTTTAAACATGAAATCATACATTATGGATTATGCGTTCGAACGAGGAAATGCATATAAGGGGAGCCCTTTATCCATATGAAGGGTGAACATGGTTCGATACGTAGCTTCTTTATGCTCATCCACCGGTTTAAATTTGAAAAAGAACACAAGAAAAGCAGCCATTATTTTCATCTGTCTATAGGCAAATTCCTTACCTAAGCATATCCTTGGCCCACCCTACAGAATAGAACTTAATTAACAAGTGTCTCTGTACTTATAAATCATGCTGAAGAAGTTTTATATTTTTTTGTACTTACCTGAAAGGCTGTAAACTTAAACGGACTTTCTGGCTGGAATACACCATCATGGAGCCATCTTTCTGGCCGGAAATCCTCTGCATCTTCTCCCCAAATGTATGTCATCCTTCCCATCGGATATGCCATGTAACTTATTCCATCGCCTTTTTTTATTTTGAAACCATCTGGTAGAATATCATCATTTTCTGAACACTTTCCATCCTTGAAAAAAAAGTTTACCATAATTAATCCGGTGACAACTTTGGCCAAATTACTTACGAATTAATGGGTTGATTTCGGTGTCATTTCACTCAAACAAGCTATTTAAGACCTGTTCTAGTTAAAAAGGTAATTGGTAGGTTAAATGACATCAAGTAAGCCCAAACCAAGTCATTTCCACTTCTACAAATGCAAAATTATCACATAGTGTCGACGTTACCAGAGGAACGGCTGGATATAGTCTGAGAGTCTCGGTTAAAGATGCGTGAAGATAATGCATTTTGTCAAGTGCAGTTTCTGTTAACTTCTGAGAGAATTCATCAATAGAATATGTGTACTCTGCTCCAGTGGCTTCTTTCACTTCTGATGCAATTTTTTCTTGAATAAATTTGTGTTTACAAAGCATGTAAAAGAACCAAGTGAGTGCATTTGCAGATGTGGCCTTCCCAGCAACAATGAAACTAAGCGATATGTCTCTCAAGTATTTATCAGTCAATTTACCAGGACCCTTCTCACTTTCAATAAGAAATCTTGACAATATATCGTCTTTATCTCCCTGTTTTCAGAGAAGAAAAATAAGAAACTTATCAAAGCATGTCAAGTTCACATTAAAATGTGAAATTGGAACAAGTAAATTTTGGAATTGTTGTTCTGTTTCAGTGTTAAAACAGAACTAGAATCAACGCATATATAGGTAAAGGAGTAAATCACCTCGAGCTTTCCTTTTTTCATCTGCTCCCTCTTGAGTTGTATCAGACCATACACAAATTTGTCAATCAACTTAACGTTTTTCTTAAGAGCAGCTTCTGATCCAATGTTGAGATATCTTTTCACCTTCCACAGCACATCAACATATCGTCCATACAGGATATAATTTGAATCATCAAATGCTACCATAAATTGATTGCTGGCTTCATCCGAACCTGATAAAGTATCAAGATCAAACCCAAATCCGACTTTAAATATTGAATCTAAAGTTGATCTCATTAATAGAGCCTGCAAGTTTAACACGAACATCATGATTATATTGGCGCTTCATTAAACATCATACAAATCATTTTTATCTACTGTACTATTTAGAAAGGCGCAAAGCCACAAACTACACAATTCCACACATATTTATTAAACCAATACCTGTAAATCAAAATTTTGATCATGAACAACTACTTCAGAAATCTTATTCACCAGCTTAGCAGTGTTGGACCGAAACACAACAGTACTAAAATCTCTAAGAACTTTAGTTGAAAACTCAAAACTTGCAAGCTTTCTTTGATGACGCCAAATATCTCCATCTGCTGCGAAAATGCCATTTCCAAAAAGATCTTTCATTATGCTTTTATGGTAATCCCCCTGTTAAAATTACCATCATAATTCATAACAAAATATCAATAACTTAAAATGGACTTAGAATTGGCTATATATGCAAAGAATAAAGAAAAAATATCCGTAATACCTTGGTGTAGTTTGGGAAGTTGGACTTAAGAATATGTTCAACATTAATAGGATCAACAATATATACTTCACTACGTGTTGGAGTGACAAAACGGAAAGTGCGGTGCTTCATAGCAATCTCAGTCATATAATCAAAAAGATGGTTAAAGTGTATCAGTATAGTGAAAACTGAGCCTATTACTGGCGGTCGGTGATCATTTGATAGCAATTCTCTCAAGTATTGAACAAGTAGAGCTGCCAAGATTGATAACATGAATAACACTATGAATCCAAAAAACAATAGCATGAAAGGTGTTGAACAATAAAACCCTGTAAGAATGAACAGGTTGGCAAAAAGTAAGATGAGAGTGTTCATCCTTAATTAAATGTTAACACAGATTGTTAATGATCATATGCTTGTGATCTTAACTGTCTTTATATATATATATATATACTGTGTACGCACTATAATACTATTTTTTGTCCCCGTGTGGTATGTTAGGACATGCAGCATAAAAGAAGAGGCCGATTAGGATCGATATATGCTTGAAGTAAGCTTCTAAAATGTTGGTGTAAGCTATGAATATTTTAGATCCCAAACATAGTAATAAAAGGATGAGGGTATTTCTAGCCGGCAATTTGCTCATGCCGAAGAAGGAAAGACCATAAGGCAGGGGGAAAAAGCTTTGTAATGTTGGTTTGGTTATCAATTTGAAGGAGCTTTTACTCCCTTTATACATCCAAGCAGTTAAGGCATATACATAATCTTGATATTTGATATGGTTGTTGACTAAACCTTTCAGGTGACTGCAGATTTTATTTCATGGGCTTAACCTTTCTTGGTTTTGATTGGTCATGACCAAACTAATTAGACTAAGATGGAAAATTTATCAATAAGTTAGACTTGTATATATGCACATTCTTTTAAAACCCTGTGAGGAAGAAATAACAATGAAGAAAGTGTTGTTTCTTTAAAGCAAATGCACATTTTCCATATTAAGATGGTTGTATGATTGGGTTTGTTGACAATCAGAAAGTTGCATAAATCCCTCATGATCCAATACAAACGATGCTAGGACTAAACTTAGACAACAAATGATTAAAAAACATGGTTTTAATCTGATTTGGATCCTCCGCACAATTACCATCAACTTTGATTCCTTGTTAATAACCATCAATCTTCTTCTCCAATTAACATTAGAAAGTACACCAATAATTAATTTAATAGAATCTTAATTTTATATTTAATTATTATTATAGTAAAAAGGGTATTGTAGTCAGCATTTGTTTTTCATTAATAGTTCATATATTTATCAAATTTCAATGTTATTATTTTAAGTCAGTATATCAGTATTTAAGTTTTTAGTTGCAAAATTTCCCCTAATCCTAGATACTTTTGTTAAAAATTCAAAACATATTTCGTTTCCAGAGTCATCAATGCAGCCTTTTCAGAGTAAAACCAGGGCTTTTTGCTCATGTCAGACTAGGAAGTGTAGTATGCAAATCCATATATTCTATGTTTTACACTGACTTTAAACTCATTTAATCGTAATGAGTAAATAGATTCATGACTAACAATGACCTGCGAATGTCTAATTCCCCTTCTAACCGTCTATACATCCTCTGCAGGTAACAGAGCTTAACTTGTTCAAAAAGCACAAATCCTAAACTCTCTAATTAACCTTCTAAACATCTACATCCGCTGCAGGTAATAGAGCTTAAGTTGTTCAAAAGGAAAAAATGCTATATGACTCACCCATACCTTACAGATCGTATTCAGGCACAGCTTATTTAAATGCCTATATACATAACAGGGGATTTGTAGTTAAAAAGAAAAGGAAAAAGAAAAAGAAAATAAAAATAAAACAAGCAATTTTTTTAAACATGAAATCATAATCTATGGATTATACTTTCGAACGAGGAAATGCATATACGGGGAGCCCTTTATCCATATGAAGGGTGAACATGGTTCTATAAGTAGCTTCTTTATGCTCATCCACCAGTTTAAACTTGAAAAAGAACACAAGAAAAGCTGCCATTATTTTCATCTGTCTATATGCAAATTCCTTCCCTAAACATATCCTTGGCCCACCCTAAACAATAGATTATAATCAATAACTGTGTACTCATGAATCATGCGCAATAGAGTATTATATAGTATATATTTTTTTGGTACTTACTTGAAATGCTGCAAACTTAAACGGACTTTCTGACTGGAATACCCCATCATGGAGCCATCTTTCTGGCCGGAAATCCTCTGCATCTTCTCCCCAAATGTATGACATCCTTCCCATCGGATATGCCATGTAACTTATTCCATCACCTTTTTTTATTTTGAAACCATCCGGTAGAATATCATCATTCTCTGAACACTTCCCATCCTTGAAAAACAGTTTAACATATTAAGTGTTGTCACAAATTTGGCCTTATTACTTACAAATTAATGGGTCGATTTGGGTTGTCTTTTAAATCAAACATGCTATAGATTAACTGCATTAGTTAAAAAGGTAATTGGCAGCTCAAACAGCCTGAAGTAAGGCCAAAATCTAGTTTGTAATCCTAAGGTCATAGATTTGAAATATATTTGTAAGATTACGCTTTCAAACACTACAAAAGTAAATCAACCCGTTGCCCAAAACGGACATATTGCCACCTCTACAAGTGCAAAGTTAACTTAATCACATATGGTCGACTTACCAGAGGAACGGCTGGATATAGTCTGAGAGTCTCGGTTAAAGCAGCATGAAGATAATGCATTTTGTCAAGCGCAGTTTCCGTTAACTTGTGAGAAAATTCATCAATAGAATATGTGTCCTTTGCTCCAATGGCTTCTTCCACTTCTAATACAACTTTTTCTTGAATAAATGTGTGTTTACAAAGCATGTAAAAGAACCAAGTGAGTGTGTTTGCAGATGTGTCCTTCCCAGCAATAATGAAACTAAGTGATATGTCTCTCAAGTATTCATCAGTCAAACTCCCAGGACTCTTCTCACTTTCAATAAGAAATCTTGATAATATATCATCCTTATCTCCCTGTTTTCATAAAAGAATGATATCAAAGCATTTCAAGGGCACATTAAAATTTAAAAAATGGACAGATTAACGGATACAATCACAAGTAACTTTTGGAGTTGTTCTGTTTCAGCATTAAAACATAACTAGTATCAACGTATTAATTAAGTAAATGAGTAACGCACCTCAAGTTTTCCCTTTTTCATCTGCTCCCTCTTGAGGTCTATCAGTTCATACACAAAATTGTCAATCAATCTAATGTTTTTCTTAAGATCAGCTTCCGATCCAATGTTGAGATACCTTTTCACCCTCCATAACACATCAACATATCGTCCATAGAGGATACAATTTGAATCATCAAATGCTATCATAAACCTATTGCTGGTTTCATTTAAACCTGATAAAGTATCAAGATCAAACCCAAATCCCACTTTAAAAATCGAATCTAAAGTTGATCTCATCAATAGAGCCTGCAAGTTTAACACAAACATCATGATTTTATCGTTGCGTCACTACACAAATCCACCCATGCTTAAAATATGTCCACAAAGACACTAGAAACCATAGGTATTAACCTATTTGCTGATAGGTCACCTCGTATATGGTTAGGACAAATGCCCTTTGTCATACAGATATTACTTTTTATATATAAAATGATATTTGCTCCTAAGATATCATCGTAAACCAATAACGTCATGTCATATAAACTCTACTACTTCAACGTATCTCTTGATTTTGTCATGTGTCATGATCGTGATAGGAAAATATATAACTAGAAGGATGTTTTCGAGGAATAATATACTCTTTTTATGTTTATCAAACCAATACCTGTAAATCAACAATTTGATCATGAACAACTGCTTCAGAAACTTTATTCACCAGCTTAGCAGTGTTGGACCGAAAGACAGCAGTACTAAAATCTCGAAGAACTTTAGTTGAAAACTCCAAACTTGCAAGCTTTCTTTGATGACGCCAAATATCTCCATCTGCTGCGAAAATCCCATTTCCAAAAAGATCTTTCATTATGCTTTTATGGTAATCACCCTGTAAACATCACCATTATAAAATTACATAACAATATATCAATAACTTACTATGGACATATAATTGGCTATGCAAAGTCAATGATCAAGTAGTTCAACCAGTGAGGCAGTGGTCCCTCACCCTTACGGTGGAGGGTGCTCGCTATTCAACAGTTCAACAAAAAATTTTTTTTGGCTATGCAAGATTAAAACAAAAACAACTATAATAATACCTTGGTGTAATTTGGGAAATTGGATTTAAGAATATGTTCAACATTAATAGGATCAGCAATATATACTTCACTATGTGTTGGTGTGACAAAACGAAAAGTGCGGTGCTTCTTAGCAATCTCGGTCATATAATCAAAAAGATGGTTAAAGTGTATCAGCATAGTGAAAACCGAGCCTATCACTGGCGGCCGCTGATCTTTAGACATCAATTCTTTCAAGTAATGAACAAGGAAAGCAGCCAAGATTGATAACATGAACAAAACTATGAGTCCAAAAAGCCTAAGCATGAAAGGAGTTGAATAATAAAACCCTGTGAGGATGAAAAGGTTGGCAGAAAGTAATATGAAAGTTTTCATTTTTGAAAGTAAACACAGATTGTTAATGATCATAAGTCATAACTGTCCAAGAGAAGTTGGAATCCCATAAGTCATAACTGTCTTTTTTCTATATATAGACGTACGTGTACTATAATACTATATTTGTGTCTCCTTGATGGTTAACTACATAGCCTTGGACATGGAGTATATGTCTTTTTAATAATTTCCCTTTTTTCATGTTTGCCGTGAGATCGGCTATTGATTTAAACACTATTTTTGTACTTGTATATTCAATTATCATATGTAATTTCAAATTAGAATATGCTTGAAGAGAACTTCTAAAATGTTGTTGGTGTAAGTTTGACTAATGAGTAGAAAAGTAATAAATTGATGACGGTATTTGTGGCCGGCAACTTGCCCATAGGCAGAGTATTATAAGGCAGGGGACAAAGCTGATCTATTTGGAGTTGAAAATAATATATGGGTCAACATCACCTTAGCGTTGTCGTAAAGTTTTATCGTCTATATATGTTGAACGGCAATTAGCATACAAAGAAAGTTTTATCGTAAAGTCATATCCCCGCGCCATGTGGCGGTGTAGTGGCGGCGGCGAGTAGCGTAGATTTTGATAAAAGGGATAAGGTAGTTTTGTTAGGAGTTAAAGGTAGATGTAAATTAATTTCATTAAGGTTATTATAGGTATTTCAGTTACATATTATATACTCCGTATATCTCATGTGAAGATATCTTAACTACCTTATAAAGCATTTGACTTTCCTATTTCTCGAAAAAAAACTTGATCTACCCAAACTACTCTCATTTATTCACTAATTTAAATATTCACACATATTATAACTATAATACTCTTAATAAAATTATTTTTAACATGCAACCCTCAACTCTTAAAATAACTACAATATCTTCTTTTATATCAATTACTTTTATATTCATAACCACGCCACTACCGCCGCTGCCACCCCGTCGTCGCCGCCAGCACCACCACCCGTCACCGCCGCATCATGTGGGCATATAACTATTGTGAATAAAACGTAGGGACATTTTGAGGTTATCAACAATTTACCTGGAAAAAAAATAGAACCAAATGCTTTATAATGTAGTATAGAATAGACATAGATATAGAATACCTTGTAAACCAACTCACTTAGGTAGTGAGCCGTCGAAGGGAGTAAGCCCGGCTCGGTTGAACCCTTGGACGCCCTCTAAACCAGCCACAATCCATGATCCAGCGGCATTCAAGATGAAAACAAACAAGCTGAAGTGGTCTTATCAGGTCATCCTTTCTTTCAGACATTTCACGTTAATTAAAGCCCCCAGACCAAAATACCAACCGATTATAAAATGGCTGCTTTTCAAAACGTTTTAACCAGCTGGGCAGTGTTGGATCGAAATCAGCAAATACTAAATTATCTGAGAAATCAAGCCTTACAAGCTTATTGCCTTGAAAACACAATCCCGAAAGATAATTAGGGAGCATATTCCAATGAGCTCATTGTATCAGTGCGATTCGGGCTTACCAAAATCCTGATCATCCTTTGGTTTCTTTGTGGAGTCGTAGATTATTTTTATTGGATGTGACTAAAAAGGTCGACCTATAAATAATTAATTTTAATTACGTTAATGTATAAGATATGTGAATTATACTGCAACTAGAAAGTGGCGAAGTCAAAGTTTTTGTTAGCCAAATGTCACATGATGTGTAAAAAATAATAAGTGTCAAAATATTATTATTTTTAGTGTTAAAATGTTATGATTTTTATCATTAAATTATACAAGTCTATTTAAAAATAAGTTTAAAAAAACGGATGTTTAACTTTGGTAGTATGGACCAAATACATAATGGATCAAAAATTTATTAACTTATCAATATAAATAAAAGAGTTAATTACATTTTTGGTCCCTGTCGATGGTTGAAAATTACCGTTTTCATCTCTACTTTTCATATATTACAGTTTTGGTCCAAAAAACTTTGAACCGTCAATATACGAAAGGTAGGGATGAAAACGGTAATATTTAATCTTCGATAGGGACCAAAAGTGTAATTAACTCTAAATAAAATAATAATTAAATTGGTAAGGTTGAAATATGTTTTGACTCACTTTATCTATATAGTGGCTTCGCATTATAATTAGATTTATGCCCACGTGATATAGTGACGGTAGGAGTAGTGGTGATGCAAATGAAGCCTAGCACAACTGACAGATGCATCCCTGGTTTTCCCACAGGTCTTG
>JANDBE010000001.1:23307768-23319075 GCA_024320915.1 Erigeron philadelphicus
TATAGGGTTAAGTCATTGGATGACCAACGTACTATCCTTCTTGTACATGGTTTCGGTGCCTTTTTGGAGCATTTCCGTGACAATATTAATGACATAGTTGAAGGTGGCAACCGTGTTTGGTCCATCACACTTCTAGGATTTGGCAGATCAGAGAAACCAAATGTTGTATACACTGAACTTATGTGGGCCGAGTTACTAAGAAATTTCATAGTTGATGTTGTTGGCGAACCGGTTCATCTTGTTGGGAACTCATTTGGAGGTTTCTTTCAATCTTCTAATGACTATCCTACCTCTAAATTTTTTGATAGTTTTGCAGATAGCGTTGCAAAGTTAATTTAAATGCTATATGTCTATATCTCCAGGCTATTTTGTTTCCATTGTTGCCGGCTTGTGGCCTGCGTTAGCAAGGTCTGTGGTGCTCTTAAACAGTGCAGGACATTACATCCCAGAATATTCTTTAGTGCCTCCCTTCAAGGTCAGAGCATATAAAAGGATAACGGAATTATTTCTCCACTTAAAAGAGAGAGAGAAAAATTGACTTTTGTGATGGATGTTACAAGTTTAACTGCAATCTTCAAAACCAAGTGTTCACAACATTGTAATTCTATTAGGCTTGCCAGTCTAAGGGTGGCATTATCTGACTTTTGTTATCAGGGTTATATTAAATATGTAACAGGACAAGACGGGTAATTTTCAGACAACAATGTTACTTAGCAAAAGTGTCAAACGGGTCGATAAGTTCTATTTACATGCTGCCAACCCCTTATACTGGTTTATCCAAAAACAAAGTTAAATATCTTAGTATTTATATCTTTCTAAAAGGAAATTTGGCCTACTAACTATTGCCCTCCATCAATATCAGCCTTTTTTTTTAAAGATGAGCATTTGATTTCATTCTTGTTTCTTTCTATTATCGGTCTTTTTAGGAATTTCATTGTTAGTGGGGATATATATGATCTGCATTTCAGGAAAGGAAAACTACAGGAATCGCATGGTTAGGTGCCAGGGGGCTTTCCTTCTACCTGAGGCTGAGCTTTAGGAATTTAGTGAAGCGTTGCTACCCAACTGTAACTTCTGTTAACATACTTGTCCAACCCATATGAAACACTCTGCATTAGATTTGACTTGTGATCAACTACATGAATCCCTGCAGAAAACCGACCGTGCTGACGAAGGGCTCCTTAATGAGATGGTCAGAGCAGTATCCTTTTAAGGCCCCTTGCATTTTGTTCTGATATAGCTTATAACTTTAAGTCTTCGATGTTGTGACTTTGTCTAACAAGTTACCGACATACAATGTTGGCAAGTTTGTAAATAAATACTAGTATTATTTTAATATAAGCATGGAGTCCAAAATAAACTCATGTGAGCTGTATAAATTTTGCATTCCTTAATGAAGATTAGTCATATGACCCTGGTGTCCTGGTGGTTCTAGAAAGCATCTTTACGTTTGATCCTTCAATTCCTCTAAATTATCTTCTCAAAGGATTCGAGAATAAGGTCCTTATTATCCAAGTAAGACATTTGATAGAATGTGAAGGGTTAAGGATTGTGCCTTCTACATTTAATGCTTCCCTTTTGAATCTTCTGTATCAGGGCATGAAAGACCCAATCTCCGACTCAAAGACGAAAGTTAGTGTCCTCAAGAGACACTTTAAGGAAATCGTAATTAAGGAGCTGGATGCAGGTAATCGAATTGCACCGTTACAACTGCTTGATCTGGATTACTTAGAGGGGACAATTGACCCATTTACTTATCAATGGGCCTGTCTTATATGTATTATGACTTTATCTCTAATGGGTGAAATGGTATGATAAAAAAAGCCTTTGAAAGGAAATAGGTCAAAGAGGTATGAAGTCTCCCAAAGTGTAATATTATTTTGTTATAATCATACTTGACACACTGAGTAATTCTGAATTTAGATTAGAAAGCAACAGATCGAAGATATGTTCTAGCAACCAATAAAAGATTAGAAGTTTTGACCAAAAAGTTTGTGTCAACCTGACCTGGTTTCCCTGTTTCAATCCTGATAAAACTCAACCATGTTTATCTGTTACTTGACCCACACATTTTGTTACCTTTGTCATTAGTTATTGAACTTGTTTTGTCTTAATTTTCTCATCTCAGGCCATTGTCCCCATGATGAGGCACCTGAGGAAGTCAACCGTATCATCCAGGAGTGGGTGATAAGTATCGAAAGCAGACACAAGATCCTGGATCAAACGTGGAAAGGAGAAAGCAGAATGGTAGTCTAAGAAGTGCCCGAGCTTTGGACTGTAATGTGTGACTGATCAGAAGTTTACTTCATTTGATGAAGGTGTTCCATAACAGTCCGGCATAATTATTATCTGGAGCAATAGTCGTAAATATATATTTTGAAAAAGGGTGAAAGTAGCTCGTCTTACCATATAATCTGGTACTGGTGTGGAGATCCAAATGAGACGTTTTAAGATGTACATAGTTGTTTGTAGGCATATTCATTTGTCTACAGTTGATACGAAAACATAATATCTTGTTAGGATCACCAACAAAGCCAAAGTTATGAATAGGAAGTTCTCACTATTAAATTTGCTAAACCATTGCATGAACTATGAAGTCCCTTCATTGTGAATGTATGTCACAAAATAGATCAAATAATTGTCTTAATTCATCTAGAAACATATTTTGTAGAGAACACAGTTACCAATTTTTAAAAAACACTATTTAAGCTTGGTGATTCATACCTATTGGTTTCTAGCTGTATATTATTAAACATGTTTTATATCATGTAGTATAACAAGTTAAAACATGTTTGATGGTTTCCATCTAAAAATAATATTTAAAATCAATATTTTTAAAAAATAAAAATTGAAAATACCAATCATAAAGATTCTTGTTGAATTAAAAAGCATATTTTAAACTTCAATATAATCCCAATAGGTAAAACTCTTACCCCAATTTTTTTGGAAAATAAACATGGGAGATGTTAGTGAGAACTTTGAGTTGAATATGCTAGTGTTTATTTCATTCTCAATGTATTATATAGCTAAACGAAACTATTTGATGTGCCTAAAAAGCATATCTAAAGATACACCTAATAAAAAATGACTGACATATGACATATTCAGTGGTAGAGATTTAAAAAGAAAAATTAATTAGACATACTTTTAGTCACATTTTTTAAGTCTATATATTATGACTTCTTTGTGCCAATGCTCTTCATCCCTACCTATCCCATAATACATCATGACAGGATTTTCGTGCAACTAACTGTATGACCCTACAGAAACAGATCCAAGTTTGAAAACCTATAGAACAAAAAAAAAAATTCACACAAAATTGCAATTATAAGAAAGCTTATTACTGCACCCGAGTTTTACAAAGTAGCAGAAGGCGTGTTTACGGTCCAAGACCCGGATCGAACATGTGGGAATCCAGACCGGACTGAAGACTGAAGTAGTAGAAAATGAAAGATCGAGAAACGGGCATAGTAAGACGGTTCAGTTCAAGTTCGGGTTGTAGTTTTTCCGGGTTCATATGTTTGGACCGAGACCGAATATTAAGTCATGAAATTAACAGCCAAGTGTTGATTAGAAAACACCTCAATCCTGTTTTAGTTTATTGATAGATTATAATTATTTATTTATTGGTCCGGGAGCCTAGCCCATTCAAGTCGAATGGGCTCACTTCTACACCTCCTTTTGGGCCTAAAAGCTCAAAAACATTAGCCTTCTAATAAAACCCACACGAAGATTACACAGACACACAGATTGCAATTCATTCATTCTAACAAAACTTGTTTTTCTTAAATCAAATACCCTTTTGGAAAGTAAAAGTATCGAGATACCCAAAAAAGAAAGAAAGATGGCAACTGAGGTTGTTGGCGGCGGCGGCGCGGCGGTGGAAGTGACAGAAGGGATACACAAATTAGATAAAAAGTGGACGTTTTGGGTCGATAATCAATCGAAACCTAAACAAGGCGCTGCTTGGGGAAATAATCTTCGCAATGTTTTTACTTTTGACACTGTTGAAGAATTTTGGTGGTAAATTTATTTACTTTTTTGCTATTATATTATTTATATATATGTTTTTGATATATTTGATGTGTGTTTGTAGCTAGTAATGAAGTATGTTGTTGCTTGATTTATATCTAGATTTGGAAGTTTTTTAATTTGGTAAATATATAGTACTAAGAAATAATTGTTGAGGGATTAATTAATGATAAATCTATGTCCTTTATAATTATCTTTAATAAAAAACAAGACTTTTAGTACAAAATACACTCACAAAGGGAAAATATATGTTTTCATGACCTTTTTAGTTTAGGGCTGTACAAATCTTGGCTGTTGAAACCAGAAAAAACCCAAAACTGGACACAATTGGCCTAAAAGGTTCTGTTCTTGGTTCAGTTTTGAAAAAGTCCAGCTCTTTTTGCCCTAATTTTGTCTTTTTGTCCGGTTTTCGGCCAAAAGTTGAGTTTTTTTTTTTGTTCTTTCAATAGGTTTGGACCGACATTCTTTATGCAGAATAATAGATCCGAGTATCCGACCTCAGACCAGTAATATAGCGTCTTGTTTGGGTGACTCTAGTTCATTCTGGCCTTCCGGGTTTCGAATTGTTTTGGAACTTGAAATTCTAGGTTGGAGTTCGGTCATATATAGCTGAACTCATTCTGCTTTATAAGTGAAAGCTTGCTAGGATCACATAAACGCACATGCACATAACATTTTGTATTACTTATTAGTATTGTATTTTCATGGTACCTGCTTTATAAGTGTGACCAAGGACGAAAAACTGAGTACTTGGTTGATTATAAAACTGTGATGGTTGCACATGAAGTTACCAAGCTGAGTTTGTTTATGAGTTTATCGTTAAAACTTAAAAGCATTCAAAATTTTGACCTAAGCTCTAAACTTGTTTGTTTTTTCTTTTGCAGTTTGTATGATAAGGTATTTAAGCCCAGCAAGCTGCAAATAAATGCTGATTTTCATCTGTTCAAAGCTGGGATTGAGCCCAAATGGGAAGATCCGGAGTGTGCTAATGGTGGCAAGTGGACTGTTACTAGTAGCACTACCAGAAAGTCGGACTTCGAGACTATGTGGCTTGAAACCGTAAGTATCTTGCTCTCTATTTCTTTACTATGAATTTAAAATATCGTTGGTTTTCATTAGTCTGAAGGAGATAACTGAAATTATATATGTATTTTTGTTGTAGCTGATGGCTTTAATTGGTGAGCAATTTGAGAATGCCGATGAAATTTGTGGTGTTGTTGCTAGTGTCCGTCAAAGGCAGGATAAACTTTCTATCTGGACTAAGAATGCTGCTAATGAAGCTGTTCAGGTATTAACTATGTTCTTCAATTAGGTGCTTGTATACACTCCAATTCTTTGATGAATGTGGTTCTTCTTAATCTTATTTTATGCCTTGAAAAAGGAAATTTTCCATTGAGTTCTGTGTCTTCATCTAATATTTCAATAAAATCATTTACTTTCCAGCCTATTATCTGAGTACTTGTTCCAGTTGGCTGGTTCTAGTTGCGACTTTTAAATACTAGCAATATATAATGTGAAATTAAGATGATATAAAGCTAGGTAGAAGAAACGAAAGAATGATTAGGCAGATTAGGAAAACCGTAAAAACCTATAATTTAGATGGCTAAATGCAGTTGGAACTCAATCTGCAGATAACATAGGATAGATGGTTGGTAATTAGTAAATTATAAGATAAATTAAAACACTGGGACTGAAATTTTTAAGGACCTTATTACTATGTAGAGACTAGAGAACAAGAAAGAAAAGACCTGTGCTTAATAAAAACTACATCACCAGTCCTCCATTTTGGATACCATATGCTCTTATCTTGCAATCTATTTGACTTCTGAATAAAGTTGTATACCAATTGGCACTTGGATGGTATCTTTTTATGTTGGGAACCATTGACAGTAAATTAACTCTTCACTAATTAAGCTGGTGTCTTAAAAGTTCTGACAGAACACAGGTAGTTTTTTTATGATGAGCATTATATTTATATTCTAATGCCATCGGATTTTAGGGGGTCTTTGGTTTAGCTTGTATGACTTGCTTGCTAGTTATATTACCCACTGGTATAGTCTTAACAATGTTGGGTACCTCCAGGGCATTTGCCTATCTCAACTAGTGTTTTGGAATAAAAGACCCGAGGCCTATCTCAACTAGTGTTTTGGAATAAAAGACCCGGGGAAATAAGGCGTGAACCAGGATATTTTATCCAAGGAGGTGAAATATCTTTGAGATGTTCCTTTTATTAGTAATAAATTCATTGATTTATTAAACATGATTCAAAACATTCTTTGATTAATCAACTCATATATGTTAATTTGTCAAGGTCCCATATTGGTAATGTTAAATGAATGTGATCTGCTATATATAAAAGGACCCACATATATTACTTTCTGCTGGATCACATTACCCTAGCGTTACTTTTGGAGAGCTTTTTTTTACTTTTTAGGTATTTAGTTATATCATTGTGTCTATGCTTGTTTAAAGATCATGTTGTCAATTTATCATAACAATATTTTTGATTCATGATATGCAGATGAGCATTGGAAGAAAATGGAAGGAAATTATAGACGTGACTGAAAAAATCACTTATAACTTCCATGTAATTCTCGTGACTTTTTGTCTTTCTCTTTGTTATCTTTATTTCACCATGCTCTTTTATTTTGCTAAATTGAGAATGGGTCAGATGAGACAACTTGCTCATAAGTTTCCCAATACCCTCAGGGATTTTCCATGATAACTTTTCATATAATATTTTTTCAAAAGTTGTGTTATTAGTGAAATAGTATGGTTTTGTTATGAGATTGGGCACACAAGTAAATCATACAGAAACATAAAAAGCTTTGGATAAGAAGTGTTCCGGGTCAACCGACCTGCCCATACCAAAATCTCTTGTTTTGGACCTTTACTGAACTTGTTTTGACCTACCGATTTTGTCACCTGTAGTGAGTAGGTTGATTTCTATTATACCGTTTATGCTTTTGTTTGGATACAATGTCTCTTATGTCAGTGATTGTGGTTATGCAGGATGATTCTAAGTCAAGAACAACAAAAGGTCGATATAGTGTGTAAAGTCATGCTGGTTGAAGATACGTGCACACCCAGACGCTAAAAGACTGTGCGTACCCTTTCTACTGCAAACTAAGCCTAGTTGTGTCTGATTACATGTTGTGATATAGTTGATGCTTGTTTGTGCCTTTCTTATTCAGAGAATTTTCTTCTGTCTCTTCTGAAAAATTGAAATTTAATTTCCCATTGATGTACAAGCGAATTTTGAATATCTTAAATTTTGGAAATTTATTAATTTCTCTTGCATTTATCATTATTTCTACCATATTGTAGTTTTGAGTGGCATTCTAACCTTGTATCAATAAAACAAAATGTATGTCTTTTAGGCAAAACCTGGTCAAACATCTGGTGAACTGGTAAGTTGCAAAAACATGTTTGTGTCAGATCCGACACCACTGGTTGCAACGATTTGCATTGAAAATTTTGTTTAGGACATTAAAAAAAATATTAAAATATAGCTTTAACAAACTAAAAAGATTTAGCGCTTTAACACACTAAAACTTTCACTTGTGCAATATGTCAATCACCTTGCCTACACGAATTTATAGCTAAACAAAAATCCTTGATAATATATAAAACTCATCCATTTTGTTTTATAATCCATCACTTCCTATTATTGTTTTCGATTGGTGTTTGTGGGTCATTAGTGGTGGAGTGTATGTGCGATTGAAGAATGAAGTAGGAACCAAGCTAAAAGAAGAACCCCAAGTATCCATACCTTGAGAGTGTTTGGACAAAATATGGAAATGCATACGAGGGGGAATATGTAAAAAATAAAAGTTTGGTGGTAGAAACCTAAAATCCCAAAAGTTCCATGTACTTATGGATTCCTTAATGGTTATATTGTTTAAAAATATCTTATAATGTAGGTATTTCACTACGTACACTCCGATGATCATAAGATATGAGCCGCAAGATAGCACACGATTAATGTCATCAGTGTGCATCATAGCAGCAAAAAAGCATATACGCTTTCGTGAGCCCAAATCTGCTATAAGTTTATAACTTTACAGTTCCAACTTCAAATTGGCTGCTCGCTATTGCATTTGTGTAATAACAAAAAACCTCGGACCTGAAACCAAAATAAAAAGATAAAACGGCAGCAACAGTCAACAATCTGATTATAGTTCCCGTGAGCATAAGAAATTAAGAGCTTACAAATTGCTAAAAAGACGGTTCCATTGTGGTTCTTGTAGCAAGTTCATGAAATCGGACACTTGAATGGCTTTGATTCTCATCACACTGCATCTTCATACAATCTGTTATTTTACTTATGACGGCGTCAGTTTCAGCACAAAGACTGGAAAATGAGGGTTGAATGATAGCACGGTTTGTTGCGGGCAGATTTATGAGTATTTCTTCAATCCTTCGCAACATGGAAATGATGAGACAAGCCTTGGATATCCTTTGCTCAATCTGCACACTCAGATCTTTCCAACAACTCTCGATCAGTGCAACAGTTCCCCCACTTTGAAGTGGCATCTTCATTTCTGGTTGTGTCTTCCTTTTCTTATGCCTCTTTGCATTGTTGCTCTCCATTGGTGCTTTCCCTTTGGTCTTGGTATTAGATTTCTCTTGTTCTAGAAGCACCCGTAATTCGGCCATAAGCTTTCGTGCTGATGGGATGTTCTTCACTGCTATAATCTCCTGCATATATATTCATTGTATATAGTAGAGGTGTATAATTCATATGTATATCAGTATATTCATCAAACCAAAAGGGTACAAGCTGTCAAAATATAAAATTTAGGTAAGTAGAAGTTTAGAATTCAAGAGCAAGTAGTTGAAAAGAAAATGCTTCATTCTAGATTTACCATAGCCGACTCAAATTTGGAAAAACTAAAATAAATAGAGCACATACCATATTTCCCTCTTTATGCATTACTATGAATATCACAGGATCAAAAACAATAGTGATGAATGAAAAACTATCACCAGATTGAGACTTCGCAGATGACAACAGAATAGTAGCATACCCTTGGTTGAAACTTCACATGTGGGTCTAACTTATGCTTAATGCTTGCCATAATTGTCTATAAACTTATGCTTAATGCTTGCCATAATTGTCTATGTAATCTAGAGAAATAAGTAGGATGCATAACACATGAATACATATACTTCCAACTTCCAAGCGTAGTAGTTTACATACCTCACGAGAGAACATTGTTAAGGTGGCCCCTGGTGAACTATCCAGCAAATAACTTTTTACTTCAGCAGACAGATCCACTTTTCCTTTTGGAAGGCTCGTCGTCTCCCACTCATAAAGCTTTTCGGGATATATAGTTAAACTCTTTAAGTTAACAAACGGGGAAGGTTGATGAGAGATTAGTTCCACGGATGAAGAGAAAAGCTGCAGAATATTTTAGCAAGTGAAAATTATACTCACGAAACAAAACAGCTTGTGTAACCTTCATAATAACATGTTCAGAGGTTATCAGGCATAATCAGGAATGACTAATATAATAAAAATCAGAGGTTGGTGCAGTATGATGAAATTTATGTGCTGAGCGTGTGAAACTATAGCAGTCGCAGCATGTTAGGGATGATGGGGCTGCGATGGCATGAACATCTACCTCAACCCGAATCTAACCAGTTTAGTGGACCTTGTCAAACTAACCTTTTGAGTAAACAAGTAGTCATATTGACCTGTTTATACCCCATATCAAAAAATGATGTGCCAAATAAACCAACGTGTATGTTTGGTTCATAAGTATGTGAATGATAGATTGACTTTATTTCCATTGAAAGTGTCCTGTTGATACTTGATAGCATCGGAAATAACAATAGGCATCAACACCCATCAAAATAGCCATATTATAGCTATTAAGGGTGGTGGGTTTCAAAATCAAATTCAATCCCATTGTAAATCCAAATTCATAGTGACTCCATGGTAAAAACTAGGGGTGTTCAGTATTTGGATTCAAGTCAAACAAAATCGAATATCAAACCAAATGAAAGTCGATTTTCAATAAATTTGAACTTTTTGCTTGTGATTTGAGACCAAATCGCTTTAGCACTTTTGTTTATAACTTAGTTTATGAATTGTTGAATTTTCAAGGCAAATCAAACCGAAAATCGAATTCAGTTTTAAATATATACCTCAATAATAATAATGATGTTAAAGTTATTAACATATATCAACAATTCAGTTACGTGCCATCTCCACTTAGGTGGGTGGTGGGAGGCATAGCCCTCTTTGGAGGAGACCAAAGTTCGAAACTTGGGATACGGAGATTATATTGGTGTAATAGTTTAGGATAGATATAGGATTTAGTTTAAGAAAAAACAACACTAACAATTCAGTGAAGTGAAAATGATTTGGTGAATGATCTAGCAGACAAACCATTCAATGAGCATTGTCAATTCATAAAGTAGAGCATTTGAAGATATAACAATTTAAGTGTAATAATTTAAGATGCAGATGACAAAAATGAAGATATACCTCAACAATTTCCAGGTTAAGTGTAAGAAATTGGACATTGTAGAGCTGTTGGAGTAGAGAAACCATCTGATGAGCTTCGGTAATGATGAATTGCAAAACACGAATATCCGCCTCTTTCAAACAATGGAGACCATTCGTAGAACTGAGGTGCAAAGGATAGTCACCTGTATAAGCCAAGGAGGCAAGATTAGGTGTAGAAATCACATGCTTCTGCCTATTTTTGCCGCGAGATCTGATAGTAAGATTCTCGAGTTGAGGTGCAACCACGTTAACAACCTTTACATCCCGGAGGCACCCTTCTTCAATTGTGAGATTCACTAGTCCAGGATGACAAATACTAAAACTACTCAATTCCTTTGTTGCCCATCTTTCTAAGGTGAGACTCTTCAAGTTTGCACACTTGGAGAAAAGGCCAGCACAATTGTCAGTCTGGTCATTACTAGAGAAAGTGACACCTCGGAAATACAATGTTGTTAAATTTGGGAGCTCCAAAGTTGATGTCACTTTATTAAGGGCGTCATATCCCTCTTTCAAACTGAGATGTTTGAGAGAATGGCCGCCAGAACTGAATACCGAGAGGGGAAATTCAAAGTCATTCTTCTGAGTGAAACATTCGACATCAAGTCGTTGGACATTGTGAGAGAATGCATACTCCATAAGTTGTTGGACATTTGGGTTGGTAACCTTTCCAGGAAAACGAAGCTTTAAAGAAGACACATCTACTTGACTATTGCGGCGAGCGAGGAATTGTGTAACAAAAAACATACGAAAATCCTTAG
>JANDBE010000001.1:23339580-23350837 GCA_024320915.1 Erigeron philadelphicus
TATAAATTGTCGTTAGCTCCGTTTCCCGCGAATATCGTTGTTCCCTTCCCTTGTATTTCCTCAACATTCCCTCAATCTGAACAAACTTTTTGATCCAAAATTCATTAAAAAATACCTAGAAAATCATCATTATCATCATCTTCAAATCTTAATTTGTGTGTACTAGATAATCACACTCGTATAAATAATGTCATAAATATCATTAATCAATCAAATAATCATATTTACTAATGTCAATTCCTTCATCGTTAGAATCCGAATACGAATCAATCGATCATGTATATAGAAACCTTCATCAAAACTGCCAAACCTCCCATTCCATCGTTAAAATGCGTAAAATTCCTCCCATTCCCATCCGTCAAAGCCACAGTATGGCTGAAATGGCCGACTGCGATGGAAATGACGATCAAGATAATAAAAACAACAACGATAATGATAACAATGATGCTGCCGACGATGATGATTTAATTGATGATCGTCGTTTGCTTGAAGAAGATTATATAATTGGTGCTTCGGCCCTTAAGCTTAATCATATTAGAACTTGTTCCGTTCCTTCTCCCCTTAGGGCCGTTTCTAGTGTCATCCCGTCTTCGAATTTAGCTCTTGATTGTAATATTAATGATAAGAGTATTACTCCACCTGCCAGAGATATTCATTCAAGACATATTTCTAGGTGTATTGATTCAGGTTAGCAATCGATTAATACAAGAATGTTTGTATTTTATATATATATATATATGATAGATACAACTTATTAAATTAATGTTAGTTGTTAGCTAGAGTAATAGTCCGACCTTAGTCTAATGTACAATCTCGTTTCTCCACGAAAAATTTAGGGTCTTTATTCTAAGGTAGTGATATGACTGTTTACATATGGCGTCCTTCCCCAGCAGGATCGAGTATTGTTGTAACTATGAAAGGTTCAAGTACTAGCATTATACTTTGAGTAAATGCAAAAAAATATCACGTACTCAATTTTGTGAGTCTGTCCCAAGAAGGTAATGTACGCAATATATATGTAGTTAACTCTAGAAATCTATACCGTTATAGGTACAGTCTAAAGTTTCAAGTTTGTTCAAAGATAGGTAGTATGGTATGTGTCACGTGTCAACCATGTAAATGAGGGGGCTTTCATTCTCTGTTTGCCACATTGAGGGGGCTTTCAAGGTGTAATCTGTTCTTTTGACATTTATCAATGGTTTGTTGTGTCTTTTATAGGCAAGAAAGTATCATGGAGTCAATCTAAATCGTTACGGGTTCTTCCACCACCAATATGTGGAATGGAGGTAATTTGCTTATAATCGCAGACAGTTAGCTGAAACTGATGAGCTTTATTTGCCTTATTCTGCTTCCTTTATTGAAACTATAGTGTGATTCATATTTGCTTTACTGTGGCTTGTTTCAGAGTAATGCAGCTATTTCCAAAGAAATGCAATCTCCAAGGTTCCAGGCCATACTGCGTGCTACAAGTGGTCGTAAGAAAAGAGTCCCGGATCTCAAGAGCTTATCCCAAGAACTGAATTCCAAAGGGCCAAGGCCTCTACCATTTTGGAAATCTCGTGGATATGGTCGTGTGGAGGTATCTTATTGTTCTAATTGGTCTTCTTCCAAAGTTCATATCTTTAATTTCATTCTTAACCTGTTCACTCTATGCCAATGCAATGTGTATCAAGTTCAGGAGATTTTGGCGATGCTAAGGGGTAAATTTGATAAGCTAAAGGAAGAAGTTAATACCGATTTGGCTATATTTGCTGGAGATTTGTTGGGCATACTTGAAGATACATCAATATCTCACCCAGAATGGCAAGAAAATTTAGAGGATCTGTTGCTCATTGCTAGAAAGTGTGCAAAAATGGCATCAAATGAATTTTGGTTGAAGTGTGAAAACATTGTTCAGATTTTAGATGACCGTCGTCAAGATTTACCAACGGGTATTCTTAAACAAGTTCATACACGTCTCCTATTTATACTTACTCGATGCACTCGGCTCGTACAGTTCCACAAGGAGTGTGATTATGAACAAGGCCACAACATTTTGAGTCTTCACCAACTTAGTGACCTTAGTGTCTATCAAAAAGTTATAGAATCTGCCTACCAAAATATTAATAGCCCGTTACGAGAATCTAAATGCGATGGAACTCAAATGGACCAGTTCCATGGAGGGAATCAGGAGAAAGATCCAACGAAAAATAGTTTAGATGGGGCAGCTGACAATGTGGAGGCTAGTACCGCAAAAAGTATTGCGTCACCAAGTAGTAGCTTAAGGATGTCATCTTGGAAGAAATTTCCATTTTCATCAGAGAAGAATATAAAAGACCAAGATAATGTTGACACCCCAACAAAGGATGTCCCTGACCAATACGAGCCTAAAGATGACCGTGCCTTACATATTGAAATACCAGACTTCCCAGCTGAGGACCCGGAGACACCATCAAATCTAGTAAGAGATGGATCGGGAGATTCGGGTGCTCAACTTCATGTAGCTTATGACAGTTCATTGATCTGTCGTATATGTGAAGTTGAAATACCTACCATATTTGTGGAAGAACACTCCAGGATATGTACCATAGCTGACAGATGTGATCTAAAAGGTTTAACTGTTAACGAAAGACTGTATAGAGTTGCAGAGACCCTTGAAAAGATCATTGATGCTTGTACACCAAAAGGTGCCGACGTTGCTGCTGGAAATCCAGATATTGGGAGAATATCTTCTACCAGTACACCAGATGATTCTGATGAATCGTCACCAACAAAACAACGTTTATCTTGTCAATGCTCCGAAGATATACTAGAATGTGTGCATGAAGCTGACACTAGTTATATGATGCACAACATTCACAGTTTGCCTGATATGTCTAGTGAAACACGTGGAACCGTAACACCTATTACATGTCACAAAGCCTCATCGGGTGGAAGCTTGACTCCGAGATCACCTTTACTAACACCGAGAACGAACCAGATTGAGGTTTTCCTGAGCGAAAGAAAGACCACAACTGAGCATGAAAACTGGCAGCAGGTAGTGATCAATCTGAATCTATATTATTAATTCATAGATCAGAGGTCTTCTTATAAATGACAAGCATCTGATTCCTTTTTATTGGTGCTCACTGTTATTAGTTTGCATTCATTAACTTTCATCTTTCAAATTACTTAATTAAATCAGTTTAGGTTTTCTGACTTGAGCATATCTTTTACTTTTGCCTATAACTCTAGTGCTCTAATGAATCATTTTATTGGTCTGAAGATTCTGACAACACCATAAAATGGCAGATACACAAATTACTGGAAATTGCTCGAGCTGTGGCTAATATCAACACTAATGAGTACAGTGCATTGGAGATCATGCTTGTTTACTTAACAGACCTCAAGTTTGCTATCCAAGACAGAAAGGTGGATGCTCTTGTTGTCGAAACATTTGGTAGACGAATAGAGAAGCTATTACAGTGAGTAAATTTAATCATTAAACTTATAAAATTGATGCAAAGAACTTGTTAATTCCATATTAGAGATGCGCTCGAATTTGCAGAGGTTACAAGTCGAAAATCTACTGATAAGCGCTGAATCAAAAAACTGGAACTTATTACTACATTTTTAGATAGTTTTGGTAGTATTTTATGCAGATTACCTAGATATCTATCAAATCTAGACTGATTTCTAATAGATTTCTGAATTTAGTTTCAGTTTTTCATTAGAAAAATTTTCTTTCAAAGTGTTACGTTATCTTGGTGGAGACCTTATCTTCTAAAAATCTGTTCATAGTAATCTCCCGGTCACATTGTCAAATTAATGTGGCAGCTGATGTGCTAGTGGCTTTGAATGTTAGTTTTGTTTCTGAGGTGGCAATGGGAAACCTTTTAACTCAAATTTTAACTTCAAATGAAATTTGCAAAAGTTTCCGGTTTTTTGCGAGTGCAATTGGCTGACACCAATAACAGAACAAAGTTTATTAAACTTTGAGGCAATTCGGTCTACTACATATACTGAGAGCAAAATCATTTTAATAACTTTGAACTTTAGGTGTTAATCTGCAGAGTAAGAAATGCATTACCAATTTTACTTCAATTATCTATAAATATATTGAAAAGTTTCCGTTACAAAACAGGGAGAAATATGTACTTCTTTGTGGGCAGATAGAGGATGATAAGATAGATTCATCAAGTAACATGGCCAATGAAGATAGTTCTGTAGAAGATGATGCAGTTCGTAGTCTACGTGCCAGCCCTGTTAATACATTCTCAAAAGATAGGACATCCATTGAAGATTTTGAAATAATAAAACCAATCAGTAGAGGTGCATTTGGACGAGTTTTTCTGGCCAAGAAACGGGCAACAGGTGATGTATTTGCCATAAAGGTAATGGCTTCTTTCATTCTGATGCATTTGTTCTGGCTAAAAGCCTATTTGTTAAAATGAAATATAATTGTGTTTATCTGCATGGCTAATTTCCTTCAAATTCATTCTTTGAGAGTCTTATTTTTATAATGGCTTTTGTATGAGTGATTAATTATTCAACGCATAACTTACAGTGGTAACTATCCTGGACCTAATATAACAATTCAACTCAGTAACTAGTCAATTGATTTACTGCAAGACCTGAAACTTGACAATCCAAATAAGTTTGGCATCTTGGATTGTGAATGGTATAAAGTTCCATCAAACTAGCAATTAGAAAGGCAATAATGTTCTTAAAAGTTAGCCTGAAATGGTTTGAGGCATTTCAGTCATCTTCTTACTTCTGAAACAGATCATTTGTTTCCTTACATAAGAGCTGAAAAAACTTCATGTGAAAACATATCTTCAGGTTTTGAAGAAGGCTGATATGATTCGCAAAAATGCAGTTGAAAGCATTTTGGCTGAGCGTGATATCCTGATATCAGTCCGCAATCCTTTTGTGGTGAGAAGCATAAAAAATTTGCCAGACTTGCGTCTAGTGTAACTTCATATGTTGTTTGACTTCTGACATGAACAGGTTCGATTCTTCTACTCATTCACATGCAAAGAAAATCTGTATCTGGTTATGGAGTTTTTAAATGGAGGGGATCTTTTCTCTTTGCTGAGAACTCTAGGTTGCTTAGAAGAGGACATGGCACGTGTGTATATTGCCGAACTGGTAAGTTGTTAAGCTTTTTTCTCCCCTCTTAGTTCACGCCGGCATACGGCTACTTTCATAGGCAATGCTTGAATTCTGATATGTATCTTGAATAATTATTTACAGGTCCTTGCGTTGGAGTATTTACATTCTTTGAATATCATCCACAGAGACCTGAAGCCAGACAACTTGTTAATTGGTCCAGATGGCCATATCAAGGTCATGATTTCTGTTCTCATTTATGATTTTACTTGCATCATGTGATTACTGATTACCTCTTTGATAAGATTCCAAGACGGGCATCTCGGATGGAATCATTAAGGGCCAAAATGAGTGTGGTTAATAGTATGTATTAAATGGGCTTGCTTGGGTTTGGTTTGGTTTGGGTTGGCTGGTGCATACAAGTAAAAAGTTCACTTTGTAAGTTTTTTTACAAAAGATTATTGGAGTCAGTATGATTACTTTAATAATGAAAGACTTTCAACCCATTAACCCGCTTCTATCAGCTAATACTTTATATGTTTGACTCATCTATTCGTGTTGAGATAAATCAACAACCCAAATTGACCAATTCATAGGTAGTTAGGTAATTAATCGTATAAGTCAGGCACATTATAAGTTGTCAGAGTGTGTCAAGTATGACTACAAAGGTTATATTATGTGACTTATGTCAGTAACCATGTTATTTTGCTAAACTAGATGATTTAGAAGGTTTTATGCATTAGTACTGTTCATATGATTCGTCTAGTCTCCTTGTTAGCTAATTTTGTTGGTTTTTACGCTTTTAACCTGTCAGTGATAATATATAACCTGGATTGACCCATTCATTAGCTTTTTAGTTTGAAAAACCTGGATTAGCCCATTCACAGCTAAGTAAGTCCAAACTTCAACCTCTTGTTAAAATGCTTACTGATCTCAAAATTTTAATAAACATTACAGCTATCAGATTTTGGGCTATCGAAGGTGGGTCTCATCAACAGCACCGAGGACTTGTCAGGATCATCAGACTGCAGGACCCCTATATGCAGAGAGAATGAACTTACAATAGATCAAAGAGAACAACGTCAAAAACATTCAGTTGTTGGTACCCCTGACTATTTGGCTCCTGAGATACTTCTCGGAGTAGGACATGGTTGGAACTTTAAATCTGTGTTCAATTGTGCACCTTTTACAACAATAATGTCATTTCTGCTGCGTACTGATCTTGCAACATTCCTGTTCTTGTAGGTGCAACTGCTGATTGGTGGTCTGTTGGTGTTATTCTTTTTGAGCTGCTTGTAGGAATTCCACCTTTCAATGCAGAATCTCCTCAGGTATCAAGTGAAAATTTTATCAGCCGTGTGATGGCAAAGTTACAATTATACTAACCGAAACTTAATACAACAAAAAGTATTTGTGAAACTTGTAACGATTCTTCACCACTTGCCATTATTTTTTCATGTGTATGATACAATGATCAGTTACTCAATACCAATAACATCTTTCCATCATGTAGATGGTATACACTTTTACACATAGTATCTGTTATTATTGTACAGCAAGTTTTTGCCAACATTATGAACAGAGATATACCATGGCCCAAGATTCCTGAGGAGATGAGCTATGCAGCGTATGATCTGATTAACAAGTAAGTTTAAGGATTTAAATCTGCACGGTTTTTATGTTTTTGTTGTTCATCAAACATAGTTATGCAAGTATTACAGCTCTGGTGCATCATCTAAAGCAAACAAGAACTAGCATGATATCTGTTTTCTATGTTGATATTATTCTATGGAAGTCGCTCAAAACTTGCATAAAATCGTCCTCTACTCAAAACATAAACTTTTGCCATATCTCAGGTTGCTGACAGAAAATCCAAGTCAACGTCTTGGTGCAAAGGAGGCTGGAGAAGTAAGAACAATTTCTCCTGTCGTGATACATTTGTAACAAATTTTTTTAAGAACTCATAAAATCATCTGTATTTTTTTATAAACAGGTAAAGACGCACCAGTTCTTTGAGAATATCCACTGGGACACACTTGCAAGACAGAAGGTGATTTGATTGTTGATATTCATAGCATAACTCACTTGATTTATCATTCAGTTCCTATACTTTCTCCTTACAATATAGCTTGGTTGTACATTACAAGTACTATGATAAGTGGCTATTCTGCAGGCCACATTCATACCTTCTGCTGAAGCACTTGACACCAGTTATTTTATGAGTCGGTATATCTGGAATCCTGAAGATGAGCAAGTCGATGGAGGTAGTGACTTTGATGACATGTCTGGTACAGGCAGCACAATTGATGATAGCTCAAACGGGAACATGGTCGATGAAGAGGTACATTTATCCCTTCTTCATGATGTCATCACACTCTGATCTTATACTGTTAGACCAAACAGCAGATGTTAAAAGCCTTTTCCCCTGAAAAACAACAGAAATGACAATATCAAACCAATTGTATAAAATTGGGTCAATTTACATTTTCTTTTTAATAACGGGTTAACTGAGTTGAATGCCCAACTGTTTTTGTTCCTAATCCGTTGGTTCTTTAAGCAGGCGGATGAATGTTGTAACCTGGCAGAATTTGGCCCGTCTTCTCTCAATGTTAATTACACATTCAGTAATTTCTCATTTAAGGTAACACCTTTTTATATCATGAAATACACCACCCTTTTCTCCTTTACGAGACACGAACTTTATACTTTTTCGGTAGTAGCTCTCATAACCAGTGTTTTCGATGCTACTAAGCCAAGGAACTTTCACTTTTTAATGCCACACTTATACTTTCAACATTTTAATTATACCTTTTAGACGTGGCAGTTTCAACCCATTAATTTATGAATGGGTCGATTCGAGTCATATTGCATCTATGTGGGGTCAAAAGGGTATGGTCGGAAATTTAGCATGGAATGAAACAAAATTGGTTCGCCGTCCAAAGTGTAGTTATAATGCATAACACCTTCTAAATCGTTTTTTCAGAAAAGTTATAATAGTTTTTTGGGTCTGTGTAATATTTTTCACACATCTACAAGTTTGGACAAAAAGTGTTTTGGGTCATCTCAACCCATACCTGAAATTACCCTTAACCAACCCCTAGGATCCACCCATTTTGCCACCTATAATTCTTTAGGATGCAAAGACAACTTCACGAAAAAAAAAAAGCTAAATCCTTTTCTTTTGATGATCAGAACTTATCGCAGCTAGCCTCTATCAATTACGACGTTCTAGTAAAGAATGCTCAAGACTCGGTAGAAGGTTCAAAATCAGCAGTGCCATAACAAGAAAATGTAGTCCCACTATTTTGTCTTAGCTGGCCTGTATACTTCTGCTTCTAGTCATCCTGCTTTGCATTCATGGTGCATAGATCCGTCCATCTCTCAAAGGCCAATAAATGAGCTCGTTATTCTGGAATGGATCCGTAGTCGAGACTCATGAGATTGATAGGCATTAATCTTCTACGTCCTAGGAATTACTCCCTTTGTATAACGTAGAAAAGGTGCAAGTTTTCATTAAAATCAGGTTCTCAATCTTGTATATATTCTTTCTTTTCTTTTCATTATTCAGTATGAAATAAAAAATGTGCATTTGAGTTCATCCGGAGTTTAGACCTGACCTTAAAGGCAAAAAGAAATTTATCAAAGTAGTATTTCTCTCAAAGGTCTGGAATTATATATTGTCAGATCAAATTATATGCTCGTAAAATGCTGAACAACGTATTTATTGATTGTCACGAGTTGATTTTAGATTTCACAGCCGTTGTTTTCTTTAATGGAAATGTTTTCAAGTTACTCAATAGACATCGATTAACCAGTCTTGTCCGGTAAATTTGTATATGGATGATCAAAAACAAAATGAATATGATATAGATATAAGTATATAACAAATGGCATCTCTATGATTATCATAAACTTTTAATATATAAAACCATAAAAAAAATATGTTGTCTAATTAGTTATTCCGTTCAAATCTAACATCTTGTACTCGTTTTCATCAAATTCAAGACATAATATTGTGTAATTCTCTGCTTTCTTAAAAGGGTAAATGCCAAAAGGGAATATATGCTTTCCTGTTAGTCCTATATAATATAAAATAAATACGTACACACATACTCTTGTCTCTCTAGTTTTCACACCTCCAATCAAACATGGCAACCTTACCACATTACACATTTCTCATTCTCTCCATTTTCTTGCTCGCCGGATCCACTGCCACCAAGAAGTCGTCACCCGACTTCATTACTTCTTCGTGCACAACAACCACGTACCCTACATTATGTGTTGAGTCTCTTTCTCCATATAAAACAACCATCAAACACAACCCGGGCCAACTGGCCCAGGTTGCATTGTTAGTAAGTTTGAACCAATCTGAGTCGGCTCAAACTTACTTACAAAAGCTCACAAGATCCAAAAGGTTGAACCCTAGTGAGCGTTCCGCGGTTGGAGACTGTTTAGAGGAAGTTAATGATAGTGTGGACCGGGTCAAAAACTCGATCCGTGAGCTAAAGAATGCGGATCGGGTTAAGGGTCAGGAGTTTGTGATGCATATGAGTAATGTGAAGACATGGGTCAGCTCAGCTTTGACTGATGAGGATACTTGCATGGATGGGTTTTCAGGTCAAGATAGAGATGGTCAAGTCAATAAGTTGGTTCGGGCCCAGATCACTTATGTTGCACATGTTACTAGTAATGCTTTGGCAATAATAAACCATTTTGTTCAAAAGCATAGTTAATTAAGTGGGGCCTAATGGTATAAGCTTTTTTATGATTTGATTATGTTTCGAGTTTAATTGTTTTTTTGTCGTGTAAGGTTTCTTTGATTTTTTGTTGTGTAACTGTGTAAGTATTTCTTTTTCACTAGATTTTTTAAATATCTAATAATTTTATTTTATTTATATAATAATATATGTCACTTGAAAATATAAAATACAACATAAAACTTAAGTGTACATTTATATTTATTTTATATGTATGATGATTATAATCCTGTTCGAATAATATATTGTAAACACTTAATGGGTAACACTTACTACTGTCTAGTAGTTTACGATATATTAGTCAAACACTCAAAACACATTATTTTAAAAAAGTAAAAATAAATTTGTATTGTAAATTTGTAATCGGGTGTAATCGAAGAACAGGGCGAAGGCCGAAGGCCACTCCCACTGGGCCACTAGTGTCTGGATCAAACATTACTTCTGGGCTCAAGGATGTTATTATAAAAAGCAATAAAAGTGGAGATTCTGTGGCCCGCTAAGCTATACCACATTACCACAAGAAAAAGATTATTAATCGAAACCCGTTAAATTCTTTTAACAGGTAATAGTTCTAACCATATCCTAATAAATTCGTAAATGCACCAGTAACAAAAAATGGACCTTTGATTTCTCCAAAGTGAGACTAGTCCAACTGGTGCATCACAGGTTTTACCCAAGGTCTTCAGGTTGATCCTTAGGGATGACAAGTCTTGAATTTTTTTCCCTTCGAATACTTGTAACGGTCCATGGTCAACATCTCGTTGTCTAGGGTACGTACAAGGCTTCACCCTTATACGCTGAGATTTCTCTAATGTCACATACCGACTGAATTCGAAGAAAAAAAATATATGGAATGGCTAATAGGGATGTAGTACTTGCTATAAAATCCTTATGGCTAACAGGGATATAATTACTAATAAAAATCTAAAATTCTTGATCCACGTATCAATAACACATGCAATTCATAGGTGTCTTTCTAAAATATTCAACAGTGCTACAGCGAACGTAGTGTTAGAGTTTAAGAAGGCGTCTTCTGTGTTTCCAAGAACAAAACTGTTAAATCTTGTGATTTAGGCCTCAAGACTTTTATGACACCATATTTTTTTATGCCAAAATAAAATCAACTATACATGTGTTAATTAATGGTTATCGCTTGAAGAACTTGATACATTCAAATATCATTTTTGAATTTATTTTTATATATGTCAATCCACGATGGGACTTGATGCGTGACAAACAGATTATGGAGAAGGTTATTGAACACCAGCCTTCGCTATATTTCCCTAAACAGCAACATTCCAATCAGTGGCGAAGCTAGAAATTTTTGAGTGGGGGGTCGGGATCTAAATTTTATTTTTCCTAACACTATATTTTTTAAAATGGGGGGTCGAAACCGAATATATCGAAATTTTTCTATACGAAAACAATAT
>JANDBE010000001.1:23604174-23615520 GCA_024320915.1 Erigeron philadelphicus
TAAAGAATTTTAAGATGTGACAGAAAGATCTTATTATGAGCCCACCTCATGATGGGCCGATGGCATGTTAAAACTTAAAAGTAGGGATAATTTTGTGGGTGAAAACACTTTTCTTTCTTAAAGCTAGATACACAAAACAAAATGTAAAAGTCTTGGAGAATTCTGCTGTTAAAAATAAATTAAAAATCTTGGGTTACTTAGACTAAATAATTGTCAACTATCAACGACTAATTTCTAATAAACTAATTTACTGGTAGGTCATATGTGCCACAATCTACTATATAATTGAAGGATTTTTTAAGAAAAAGTTAAATAACTAAAAAGCTAGAAGTTCTAACTCGAGTCTACAATTTTGATGAAAGAGTGAGACAAATAAACAAACTGTAACTGATACAGTTGGGTAAGAAGCTCGTTGGTAAATCGTTTGAGGATTTAATCACTTCATTCCTTAATTTTGAATGTGTACTAGTTGGCATTACTTGGCAAGTGTTGCTTTGATGAAAGAGTGAGACAAATAAACAAAACAAAGTGAGTTCCTAGTAACCTTAACCAAACTTCCAAAAGAGTTCCAATATGAAAATCATGGACCAACATTAGAAATTGATAAAAGCAAAATGGGTCAATACGTGTCTATATCAAAATGGATTGATTTTGTTTGGGTTACTTGGTCATACTTTTTTATATGTACACAATTGTGAAAGAGAAAAGTCTAATTTTAGTACCAAATTTTTGGTTACTTACATACATATAAATATATAATCACTATTGATGATGATCTTAATTTGTATGCAACGTTCTTTGTGTTTTTCTAATTAAAAAGTTTCAATTGTCAGAGACTATGATTGAGCTATGACTTGCTAAAAGAAAGATAAGTAAGAGTTAATGGAAGGTGATGTTATGGAAATTCACTCAAATTAAAGTTTTTTGACTTTTTTTTTCTTTTATAATTGTGTGTAACCAATTGAGTATGATAGGAACAGAAAGAACATTTGAAGTAAACTAGACACCTAATTTACTTGACATTCGAGAACTCATTTGTCATATTTGAGTTTTTAGTCTCATTTGCCATCAGCTACAAGTTAACATAGTTATATAATAGTAGTAATAGTATTAGAGAAGTGATTACATTATTACAATGTGAAATTGGCAAGCTTAAAAATCAGAGTAGCTCAGTCCATGGTTTACATAATCTATAACTTTTTTGTGCCTAAATAAACCTCCTAATGTTACGCCCTACCAATTAGATTTGTTAATCATTTTTATTTCAAATAACGTTAATAGTAACAATTTAGTAATGATTCGATCACAACATTTTCCCATGGGCACCAACCAAATTGCAGGCCGATCATCCAACACGACTAGCTATCTTTTGCCTGTTAAAACCCACCATCGATCACTTGCGACTCTAACTGGTATCCAAAGCTTTGATATACAACTCAACTCAACTCGACATCATTAGTTATAGTTAAAACTTTTCATCGGATGCCATATATATGCTATAAAGTAAACATCATGAACTTTAACCCATGTTCGAAAAAAAAGATTTCAATTTGACATAATGACTAATGTTGGTGCCACAATGTCAAAACATAATAATTTGTAATAATGATAATTTTACACCTATAAGATTACAAAATTTTCCACCCACAAAACACGTTCAACATAGTCATATATATTTAGCTATTCCTCCACCCATCCAACCAAAATTACAATTAATTTTAACATAAATCCAAAATCATACATAGAATAACAACAATAGCAAGAGGAATACCACATTTTAAGCAAAGATCAAAGTTTATCATGATGTTGTTTTAGAAGATTAGAAGGACTTTTTACAACTTTTTTTTGAAACTTTTTTCACTATTTGTTTGTTAGTATTGAAATAAAGGTCTAAAAGTTGTACATTCTAATCATCATATTTTGATTTATTGGTTCTCTCCTTTTTTTCTAACTCCAAACATCTTAATTGCCAAGTGCATGAGTTGTTCACTTTATCAATAGTTCATCACTTTATCTCCATCTAGGCCTTCATACCATATTGTACAAGCACAACTGTCTAAGCACAGATTTCAACTACATAAAGCGGCTGGCAATGCTATTGCTATAATTAACATATATCATTCAGCAATACTGTTTTGCCTAGACCAGAAAAAGTGTGCTAGCATTGCTATTGCTATAAGTAACATACATTTTAAGTGTTTGTATAAATTGTTTATAATTGTATGAACCAACACCGGGTAGCTAAATGTTGTTATGTGCATATTACCTACTTGTTTGAACGTATAATACAAAAAATTATATAGAATAACTGATAAAAATGTCAACGTTGTTAGTTTATTTATGTATATCTATTGCTTAAATAACTACATAACAAATACCTACTCAATGAAGTCTTCACACAAATTAAATGACTTTTTTTCGTAAAGTTACTCTACATACTAATGATAATTAATATAAGTAAGACATTTTATAGCTAAAAGGTTACAAGTTTTAAAAAAGAAGTGGGGGCAAACCTACTGAGTCAGTGGTGTATTGGTCCAATTACAGAAATTGGTGGAGGATTCGGTGCAAAATAGATAGTGGCATGACCTTTGTTACTCTACTTCAGTCTTTGAGTCTTGACACAACTCCATTGCTTGTTTTGAAAGCATAATGCTACTATACTAGTGCTATTATAACTTCATTCCAGCTGGCCATTTTTAAACTCAAAAAACTTGTGACAAAAAACAAAAACAACTTGTCGACGATATTCACATCACTTTTTTAGTCGTACACTACTTGTAAGACCATCTCAAGTGTAAAATATCAATCTAAAGTCAAGTCACCAACTTAGTGCTAATTTTAGTACAACACCAAATTTTTGAACAGCTTAGACCAATTTGGTACATTATTCAGTACCTTTTATTTCAGTCATTTCACACAATATTTTGTATTTGTTTTAGTGTTTTACCATAGCTATCTACCGATTAATTTATATAATTCCTAATGTAAAATTTTTTAAAAATTTTATACATTTGATGCAAACACTTTCAACTAGGTTGAATTATCTGGTATTTACATTAGAGTGAAACCAAATTTTATATAGAAATAAATTCACACTTTACACTAAATTTGATACATACATTGGGCATGCCTTTAATGACTGACATTCTGACAATGTTATGGTCATCTAGCCCTAAAACATTTTGTTAGAGTAGAATTGTAGAAGTGCACTTAGTAACTAGGTTAATCATCACCCGTGATTGGAATAAACATTTTGCGAGTTTAATGACACTCCACAACCATATGAAATAAAATGTGATTTGTACACCAGATTTTTTAGAATATCACCATTTCAATGCATGTGATACAACACTTTAATGCATATATTTAGTGTACACATCAAGCAATTTAGTATGCAAATCACTTCAATAGTCCAAAGTCAAGTCATAAAAAATTCCATATCCACATGATTTATAGTTGCAGTCGATCTCAATCATCAGTGTCACTACACATTCAGATCTCTGAATGGAACTTTAGGCGTTAGCATCGATGTATCCCCAGTGGGTTTTTTCACAGGAACATAACTGACTGTAACGGATAGTATACGTAACATTTGCTAAACTATCCCGTTGAAAATTTAAAAGTATGAATGTATTCCAGGAGGAAATGCAAAAAAGGACGAGCATCGAGGTACATACTAAAAAACTTGGTATATACTCGTTTCTGTTTTTAGCTATATTTCAAAAATCAAGATTCGAGATGACATCTTCCACAGATGACATAGATATTGAAATCTACATGATCTCAGAGGCATGTATCCTAGCAGTAATATACATTTTGCGTACGTTTACCAATCTTGTTTTTGAAAAGGTTTTAGTGGCAAGCTCAGGATAAAACAGATCTGCTTGAAAATAGCCGTATCCACCAGGCAAGTCTCAAAGGAAAAATTGTCTATACAGAAACGATATGAGAACAGAAACTGAAATGATTTGGTAAACAAAATGATGGAGATACAGTGTGGCTATTTGTTGTAGAATTTAGTCGTATAAATGAAATGTCATATAACTCTTATGTCTCTATACCCACGGTTTGGAAGTCATTCAAAGGGTACCGGCATTTCTGTATGACTATTAAAACAATATGTGAGACTCTCCTTGAAACCTAAAAAAGTAAGGTAGTATGCAGTGAATGGTCCTACAAGCTTCTGATCAAGATCGCTCCACGGTAAGAAAGCTGTTCTCCCTTCATGATCTTGTTTGCCTAAACATATAGACCAAACATATTACTCAGGGTGGGAGACACTTAGCTATCCACATTTGACAGAGGTGACAAGGTGGCCGGTTGAATAGCCAGGGAAAGGGGGTAGGTTGAAAATGTGTCGTTTATTGGTTCGGGTCGCGTTGACCATTTAAATACTTTTTGGTCCAATTTTCATTATCTTTATAGATACTTGATACTTTTTTGTCCATTCTTCATTATAAATGAACATAAGCAAAATCAACCTTTCATAAGTAGATGGGTAAAAAACTGCAATTTAAACATTCAGTGGAAGTTTGATCTCACCTAAATCCACTTGGTGTCAGTCAGAATGTTCACGGAAGCGGACAACTTTATTGATGAAAGATCTCTCCCGCTGGTAACTGTGTGCACACACAAAAAAAGGTATTGGTGAGGAAACATTATCAGACTTATGCCATTATTCTTCACTTCGAAAAAGTACTGTTTGTGTTGGAAATTCTTCGACAGAAATAGTGCCAGAAGGTAAAACAGAGAACTTACATTACAAAAGATGAAACACAGAAGCAAGTGAACCCAATTGAAAAGTGTATGCAAAATGTTGGCCAGAAGTTATCACGGTCCAGAAATACTTTTTCAGATACGAGGGTCACAGCACTTGAAATCAACAAAATTGTCCAACCAGCAGGTAAACAGCTGTCGAAAGAAAATGATGAAGAATCCTACAACAAGGCCATACCGCCAATACATCAAGTTAAATTCAGCAATAACGTTCCACCAAAACTATAAATTAGTTTAATGATAATTTGCTTGTGGTATCTTGTTGTATACCTGAAAGTATCGCCTGATAAAAACGGCAGAGTAAATTATCCGAAAAACCATATCTAACTAGCTGTCAAGGAACCACAATATTAACTTTAATCAAAACTCAATTAGATGTTGCAAAATTGTGCCAATCAATGCATTCCATCAATCAGTTGCTTATTGGTCGTTAATTCAAGAGAGAGATAATTGATAATAGTTGAAAAGTTATAAGCCTATATCCCAGAAAGCATTGCTATGAATGCTGAATATACTAACAAAATGCTAAACAGGTTAAACAAGTTTCAAACATCTTAACGAGTAACAAAACTAAAGACTCACTTATTTTCACAATGGCTTCCGATACTATTAATATATGACAACATTCATATAGCAAGATGGACAATCACTTGATTCAATGATTAAATTATTATCAATAATATAACTTTTTGTAATACTATTTCGCAGGCTAATCATACACGGCCTCTCTCAACCTGCATCAAAATTCAAAGTTATATATTTGACATATTACCTAACCAGCCTAACCCACCGCCACCCTTAAGAGACCTTAAAAACCTCTTTGACTGATCCGATAAATCTTAATATCTAAAAACTGAGCATTTCACAGAGATTGGTAAGACAGCGGAGGAAAAAAATCAAAATGATGATCAGATATGGCAGAACTAGTTATGCTACAGCATAAACCCAGGCCACATAGGGACTTATATGAAGGATACTCAGAGCATTTGCAAATATCAATCCTACTGCACCAGCTGATCGGATAAGCAGGATGTTGAGGACTACATAGATAACTGAAAACACAACCAGTGAATTGTTTGAACGTTTGAGTTGATTCTCTGTTGCAACTGCATGCAAGAAGGCTTCAGATGTTCCTATAAGAACAGAAGATAAACCAGTTGAAAGACCAAAATTATGGGTTGCATCAATGCTCTAATCAGCAAAGAATGTAAACTCGGTAAATATTAATTCTGACAATGTTTTAGGGACACTTATGATTGCATGAAGCAAGAAAGGTTACTTAAGATTCTTTTTGGTACATTAAAATTCAGTTAAAAGTTTAATTCAAAAAAATTGAAACAAAGAACAAGCGCATGAAATGGCACTTACCATTCATAGCCAGAACAACGACATACAAACAATAATATCGAAGAGCTGCAGAGGCTTCTCCATCACTCCATTTGCGACCATATAACAATCTTATGAGTGAATAAGAAAAGCTGGGCCCAAATGCCATAAATATCAATCCTACGTAGCATGTAACAAGAACAGAAACCAATTAATAAGTATACATACACGCAACAAAAACAAATTAGCTGTGACATTATACCAATTAAGGTAACAAGCTTTAAAGCATCCCTTAGGGAAGTCTGCAATCTTCTTTTTTTGTGCATGTCCTCTCCTGCCCAATTTTGTAGTATAGAATCAGATCAAATATATTACATGATTTGTCGCTGGCAAATGATTATTAAGATAAAATAATACTGAATGGGAAATAGCAGAGCAGTATGTGGTATTACTATTAATACAATAACACACGTTCAAAACATAGACCAAACTAAAAGCCTGTTATAGCATATTAAACTTTACTATTTACCCATGCATAATGATTCAAAGAAATGCAGAAGTCCACATATTATAGACACCACTAGAGTTCATGTGCAAAAAAAGATACTAGCAAACTTTGAACTTGAAACCACTTACAACACAAAATGCAAACCAGTATATCAAAAGTAGCAGACCAAGTAATGACATGGAGAAACGACATTCACTAATAAAGTTTCCATCCAGGAAATAAGGTTTGAACCAAAACCATTTTGTATGTAGTAGATTACAGATAACATATATCAGTACTATACTGCATAGACTGCCATTGCGTAATAGAAGAAAACATATGATAAGAATTAAACCTGATGCAGACCTTGCAAATGTTGTATACGAACTTTCTTCAAAAGGAAGCAACACCAACCTCACCACTAAGCTACCTAAAACACAAAAGATGACTGATTAGGCATGCTAAAGGAAAAAAAAAAGGTAGATCTAGATCTCTATGCCATTTTTCTTGGACAGGTTAGTCAATCATTGATTTGTCCTATTTAAGACTTTTTGGACCGCAGATCCTTAAGAGCAAGGTGTTTTCTGGCCTCAGTCAAATGAACAATACAATGTTTTGTATCTTCATTCTTCAAAAGACCATGAAAGAAGAAAATGATCTTGTAGAATGATATCTACTGAAAGAACTGGCCCAAAAAGAACTAAAAAGGATAAATTAACGGAACGTTATACTTGTGAGCTTTCAAACAGGTCGCATGCAGAATCTTTTCAGAAAGTAAAATAAGTTTCTCGAGAAAGGCACACAAGTAAAATAAGTTTCTGGAGAAAGGCACATAAATACCTAATTTGTCTACGAGCCCATATACAGCTTGGTTATATGTAGTATCAAACCACACAAGAACCATCTTTTCTCCTTCTTGAAGAATCAACTTTTGGAACGACTGAAGGGTGAATAGAGTACACATTTTTGAAAGATTCTTATCATAGTTTCCTACCCTGCATACATTGCGTATTATTTATGTGACAAAACAAATTTAATGCAACTCAGCAATGCTCTTTGACACATTCATTTTCAGTCCTCAATCATGTTTTAGTATAGAAACAGTGTGAGATACAATGCACTAGTTTCATAAGAAACTGATACCTGAAAGGAAACAGAACAGAAAATGTATATCCATGCAGAAGCAAAAAATAACCCCAATAGCACAAGAAAATGCATCCTCCGTATGCAGTCTGAGACAAGGCAAATACAATTGCTCTTTCCTGCAAGACAATATAATATTGTTCATATAAACACAGAATTCAAGCATTTAGGTGCATATTATTTAAAAATGTACACCCAGATCCCTTATTTGTGCCTTCTAAATGGAATTGGCAAAATGAGGTGGTCACAGGTTGGGTAACTGTCAAAACAGGTAAATTTTGATATGCACACAATATGGGTCAATTAACCAACATAATCAGCCTAGATTGTTTATTATTATTTGGCCCATCAGCTCAACATGTTCAGGGCACGGGCATTAGCTTATTCCTGCATAATCTATCAACTCATGACCAAATTAAGTAAAAACATCAACGGAAAACATATCAATTTTCAGACACAACATTTGCTGTTTAAAATGATACTTTTTAAAACTTTGGCATATATAAAGTGTGAAAATATGATTACAAAAACTGTATGATGCCAAGATCCTCAGACTTTTTGAAAAAACTGATTTAGAAGGTTTTATGCATCACATATACGCTTTAGACAACTTTGGCCCCATTTGACCTGTTTCCTAATAAACTAATCTTGTTAAGCGAAGGGCACATGGATTTCAAGACACCACACATAAACATTGTAACAAGGAAACACTTTTGTGTACTTTCAATATAATATATGCTTATTAACAACAGAAAACATTAAGTGCAAGCTAAAACTATTAAAATTCCAACAGCTGATCACTGTATAACTGTATAAGTTGCTCACGAGAATATTCTAGAAGTGGTTCAACATAAGACTGCTATGGTTGATATTTACAATAACTAACTTCCTTACCACGTCAATCTGCATGACAATAAAGACGTAAACTGTTACGCATCGCAAAAGAGTTGCAGCAGTTTCAACCATCAATCGAAGTTTGAGAAGAAGTAGATTTTGTGAAAGTATATACAGGGGTTCTGCCAGTAGCTCCAATATACATGCAAAAGCTGCAGATTAACATCAAATTTCCTGATAGTTTAGTTCAGAACATCCGGTATTACGAAAAGCATTGACAAGTGATCTTTTAAAAAACAGAAATCACATATTACCATTAATTAAGATGGCTTGCGCATATGCATTTGAGAAACTTAAAGCTTGCATCCAGAAGACAAACACGCATCCAATAATCGTAATAATCACTCCCCAAGGGATAGTGATCCAGGCTAACTTCAACAGCTTTGCAGCATTTTCACCCGTTAAAGTACCTTCACTAACAAAATCCAGAACACGGTAAGGTACAACTTGTAATCTTCCATGACTCCAATTGTCCATAACTGTAACGTGGCAATGTGGCATATGATAATCATGCATGATGGTGCTCATGCACTATGGGGCAAGTCATTAGATATGTTTTACTTGTGATTCAGTAATAAGATAAGCCTGTTAAAATACCATCTAATATCTGCCCTCATGCATGCTCTCCGGAAACCCTCTCGGCTAAGGAACAAGACACACGTGACGAATAGATGGAACTGCACAGCATACAGCTGCATTGTTGAAAGAAAAAAAGTGAGATATCTAGAAACAATAAGCCTTAATAATAAGTAATTGGTTAAGCTTTAAGTATCCTTTTTTTCCTTGTGTTAATAAAAGGGGAGAAAACAATCTAACATTTTGCAACAGATCAATTACCCAACTCATCAGTGACTAAATAATAAATCGTGGAAAAGAGCAAAAACATCATAATCAATCAGCTACTAGCTTATGATACGTTTCAATACAAAGGCTTTGGTTTTGCACAAGTAGAGAATAACACGTGTAAATAAAGGAGGTTTTCCCTGTTCATGTTACCCAGGGAGGATGAGTTTGACTGAGATGTATGCAACCTAACCAGGCCCACGTGCAAGTTTCCAAACCTTTTCCTTGGCCAGCCCTAAGATTTTTAGAAAAGGATCAAACCACCTTGGTGATATGTGAAATTTTAAAAATGAGACCTCGATAGGACATCGAAACGTCCGACCACTACATCACCTTGGTGGTGGTTTATTTGTTGCATAATCAAGAATGAATAGTGCAATTCAGATATACAAAAGAAAAGGTTGCCATTGCTACACAAAAACAATTAAAGTAACCAACAATCTACAGTTTGATAATGTGGGTTCCTATATTCGTCAAAAATCAAACTTTTACAACTAACCCTGTCAAATATTGAACCTTTTTGAGAGAAAAAAGGAATAAAGGATTCCGGGCACCCGACACTGTCAAACTGGAATCTTGGCTACTGTTGTGTTAACAATCTTTCGCGATTTTAGATACTAAAAAAGTCTAAGATAAGCAATCGGGTAAATGATCATCTAACATATATTTACAGTAGCAGAACAAGGAATCAAGCTATAACAGGATGAAGGAACTAAAAAAGAAAAAAACAAACAAACAAAGAGAGTTAAAAATTGTTGTTAACTTACGGCGTAATCCTGTTGGGTTAAATGTCTGACAATCCATGAATTGAAAATGAAGGGAATTCCTCTAGATAGAAACTGTGTTGCTGTTACACATAACATAAATTTAATAATTATTAAATTATTTAACATCCAATTCAAACACATATTAATACTGATCATTTGTAATACTAATACCTAATAAATACTTGAAAGTGCGAGGGAGATTAGCAGCAGCAGCAGATACATTATCATCTTCTTTTTTCATTCTTTTATTATTATAATAATTCTTTTTTTTAAATAATAACATAAATTAATCAATCAGATATATATACAAAAAAGGGAATTTAGTAAACCCTTATCATTGCCGGTGGAAATAATTTAAAATTAAATAAAGAGATTGAAGATTGAATATTTGGAAGACTTTTGAAAATATTGAAAGTCAACCAAAAATTATTTGTTTTAGCAGCCCTTAAGCCGGCAAAATATACATGGGTTTTTTCAAGATTTTGGTGGAAAGTTCATCAATGGAATCTCAATATGTATAATTTTGGCCGAAATCCGCGCAAAAAAAGAATCACTTCGACATCCGGTGAATTTGTTGTTTAGCTATGTATATTATATACGACCGTGAAAGGAAAATACGATGTTGTTTCACATACAACTTCTGCGAAAAATTCCTAAAATGTTAATTTTATTAATATTTTTTGCAACTCTATTTTGGTTTTAAACTAGCTAATCAATCTAGATTCATCTTAAACATGTTAAATATATAATAATGTGATAGCTAATTAAAGTAATTTTTTAGTTTTGAAAAATAAAATGAATATGCCTACCTTCTTTTAATTTATTTATCAAATACTTGAGGTGCGTAAAGAATAAACATAACTTTGTCTAACTATAATTTTTTTTCCCTTTTTTTAAATGAAGTTATTTTATTGAAGTTTTTTTTTTTTTTTTTATCAAAAACTTAGCATAAAAAGAATATACGTAAATATGTATTGTAACTTCAAAATAATCTCTTTCTAAAGTTGTTTCCAAAAGCTTTTTTTAGATGTGGCATGCCATCATTTTTTCATAGGGCAATGTTTTAAAAATATATGATGTTATGATATTTTTTTTTCCAAAATTAAC
>JANDBE010000001.1:23662844-23675103 GCA_024320915.1 Erigeron philadelphicus
GTCATAATTTTATTAAAGAAAAATGCATTTAACCGGCTATCACCGGTCAACCGGTAAACTTTTGATCAACCGTGTACAAATTTGAGAAGTATATTGGTCATACAGTTTAGTTTTCGGGTTTGATGGACAACCATGTACAAGAAGGAAAACACGTTGGTCATCCAGTGACACAAGATATGATAACCATTGATGTAACAGTGATAACAGTAAAAAAAAAAAGGAAAGTGAGATTTATACAAGCTCTAATGTAATTTTAACTTATTTAGTTTGTTAAATCTTAAAAAAAATTTAGTTTCTTAGACTTTATAACATTTTTTAAAATTAAAGTATGTTTGGCCGTTTGGGTGTAAATTGACACTAAAATATTAATCATTTCTAAAAGTAAGTTTACAATTAATTTAGTTTACTTGTAAAAAGAACAGTTTGCATATTAAAATTTTAAGTTATTAAAAATAATTTTTAACAATTTTTAAGGCTATATAGATAATTTTGTGAATGTTAAGATTGTACCGTTAGCCGTAACCAAGTATGGGCCAAAATACATAGGAAAATACATGTTTTAAAGAAAGAGCAATGATAAATATTTATAAAAAGAATAGTTCCAACTTCCAACCATAGAAAATAAGTTTGGTACAGATATTTTGAAATAGTTCCTTCTATTATATGAACATGAATTGTTGACCAAACATGTTCCTAAAACATGGTACCAACTAAAAGCCTCAAAAACTTTGCACCTTCCAAATCTCAAAACAGCATTTGACCATATATATACATTTTGATTTTAATTGTATAGACAATTTCAAATTCAAATTTAAAACATATTTATTTTATCAACATGCATGAATATTAAATAATAACTTCAAATTATATCATGACTCACGTCTATAGTCTATCCTCTTTGTAGTACTACTACTAATTGTTATTTTGTACAAATATAAATGCTTGAAACGTAGTATGTAGTCATAGGCTCGATCGGTCTTTATTAGCCTAGTTTAGCCCACTAGAAGAGTACATATTTATATTTTGTAACGTCTTTCATAATACGGATTCTGAATTTATGATCAACACTTAATTAGACATGTTTCAACTGAGTCTTAAATGTCAACAGATCGAATATGAAGTCAAAAATATAATCAACAACGAGATGAGTTGATCCAAAATAGAGACATTACTAAAGATCCTGGTACCGGCTTCATGTTCGATGCGTCACTAGTTCGCGAGATTTACGGAACTCTCTATACAAGAAATTATATAGTCATGTATGGCTTTTGGAAGACTTGAAACTGAATCAAGTATATACCTTAACCTTATTTGACATATACATGACTCATTCCATATATCACAAGCTAAGAATCCCTTCACAAGAGGACTCCTTCAAACATAATTCTCTCTCTTTCTCTTTCTCTTTCCATGATACCCAAAACACACATTCATTTTAAGGTCATATCAGCCGAAATACGTGAGATTAGGATGATTTGATCAAATGTCACCTTCTTGTAATAGTCCTTAAACACACATTCATTTTAGCCTTTGATCATATACTAATATAGATCAGATAATTTTTTTTTAAACCCTTGTTAGCCATGAAATCGATCGACAACTTTGCTTTCTCTATTCTATGCGATCAGCCAGGACCCCATCTCCATCAAAATTTAAGAAAAAAAACATAATTTTTTTTTCTTGAAATTTTTCTAGTTCTACGTACGTACCTGTTAATAATATAGTCATCGTGGTTACAGACGGGTTCTGGGTCACATTTGGTTTCTCTAGCCCATTCGCAATCCACTATCTCATTAATGTTGAGCTAGACAAATTCTCTCCCTTTGGAAAGTAACAGTTAGACCCCAGCCGAAATTGACACATTTTTTCCTTGGGTGGTTACATTTCTTGATTCTTTGAAATATATACCAACATGGAGAATAGCCACAAACTTGTACTAATAGTGAGTACATTATCCATTTCTTTTGTTATATTCGTTATTTTGGCTATAATATATTTCATTAGACGAAAAAGGTCCAGAAAAGATGAATCTTGGGACAATGAAGCAAGTCTCGATACTAAAGGAAAAGGCGTGCAAACAATGGACAACGTTGGGGAATTGATTCGGTTTAATGGTGGTGAAAATCTAACAAGTTTTGATATATTGGATGCTCCTGGTGAAGTTATTGGGAAATCAAGTTATGGGACATTGTATAGAGCAAATTTGGTGATGAATGATTCAGTTGTTTGTTTGAGATTTCTAAGACCAACTTGTACAAAAAAGGTGCAAGAGTTGTCACATTTAGTGCAACTTTTGGGCTCAGTTAGACATCCTAATTTGGTCCCTCTTCTTGGGTTCTATTCTGGGCCTAGAGGTGAGAAACTTCTTGTTCATCCTTTCTATGAGAGGGGAAATTTAGCCCAATTCATAAATGGTAAATCTCCTTACTCTTTTCATTGATATATTTGTGTATTTTGAATTTGAATATATACATACAACATATCTTCTCATAAGATTGATATAAATTTGTAGTTCAATTTTCATTCAAGTTTTAAAAGGGTAATGGGTGGGAACCCTGTGGTCCCATATACCATTTTGGTACTCAGAGCTCATCCAAGGTTTATGTGTCAGATGTTTGCATAAATTCTGCATAATCAAACTTAGAATACCTAGTTAATTTTATATTTAACTATGGGCAGATGGAAGAGGCGAATGTCACAAATGGACAGTAATTTCCACGATAGCAACGGGCATAGGAAGAGGATTGCATTATCTACATACCGAGCTGCAGAGTCCAATCATCCACGGAAATCTCAAGTCAAAAAACATACTTTTAGACCAAAACCAACACCCGGTTCTATCAGATTTTGGTCTGCAGACGCTTTTGAAACCATTTGCAGCTCAAGAAATGTTGGAATCAGCTGCCATTGAGGGATATAGAGCACCCGAATTGATCAACATGGAAGATAGTAGTGAGTCGACTGATATTTACAATTTTGGGCTTATTTTACTAGAATTGATTACCGGGAAAGGGCCAGTTAACAAGAAAACAAACTCTGATCAAGATTCATATATACAAAGCTCATTGAGAAATGCAATCTTGAATAACCAAATATCGGATTTATATCATCCTGACATTCTGATAGATGAAAACCATGGTAACGGAAGTTTAACAAATGAAGAACGTGTTCTGCGATTCTTTCAGTTGGCAATGGATTGTTGCTCTCCATCTCCTTCTCTGAGGCCTAATATAAAGCAGATATGTAAGAAACTTGAAGAAAGTTGACAACATAAAAACATCTAATGATGTGGGGAGTTTGATGATCATGATTTAGCTAGCCCGGAATATTGAAGATTGGTGTAGTGATCCATGGTCCATGAAAGCTCAAGAATATGACCCATATCTGGGGTCAAAGGATGAAATCAAACTTTTTAGCTAAATGAGAATGAGTTAACTGAAATGAACAGGCAAACGGGCCATGTCGTTCAAAGTGTAATATTCTGTGAATACATATGTATATTTAAGCGCTTAAGTATGATTTTTCATTCTAAGGATATCGTTTTTGTAATCATATTGAACAAGTTAACTATTTATTTAAAAAACAACAAATAACTTTTGGATCAACCTGACCCGACTCAGCCCAACCTAACTTTTATCTAGCTAATGCCTAACGAGCCAGACATTTCCATATTTCCGCCTTTACACAACTTGGATTCTTATGAAAATGTTGTACCTAACCAAGCTGATCTAATATGGTTGATTGGGTTTTTGGGAAGAACGAGAAAACTTTTTATTCAGGTACAGATGAAATTATTTTGACCCTATAAATCGCCGGAGGTATCACAAATTCTTTATTTGGTCACACCTTTTGACGAAAAGGTAACCATGAATGGTTGCACCTGTATACTGAGGAGTTGTGTCTTTGGGCAAATAACCAACACATCCTTGCAATTTAGTGACTCAAGTAAACCACAATCTCATTAAATGACCAATTAATTCACACTAAAATCACCAACACCAATTTAGTTTGGTTGGGCCAAATTTACATTCACATGTGCAGACATTCAATAACATGATTAATAAGTATGTGAACTAGAAATGATGCCTGGGACCTGATTGATTTATTGGAGATAAGTGGTCATTTTCAATGGTGTCCAAGTTCAACAGCACCATACATATATATTTTTTTATAACAAACACATTTAAAAACCATTTATGTTGTTTGAGTTGTAATAAGTTTATCTACAGTGTGTAATAAGACATGTCAGTGTTTCTTTTCATTTTACTGACGGATACAAACATGAAATCTTCTAAAAACAAACACTTTCACACATACTGCCATTTTCGGGTGAAAAAAAGACATATTTTTTGGATAAGGAAAGTTGATTTAACTTTAGAGGTGAAGTTAGACAATTCTCAACCTTAAGATTAAAATCAAAAGTCAAGATTAAAACTTAATATTTGAATCTCAACCTTTGATTTAAATCCAAGAGTTAATATTGCTCTAATTTCACCTATAAAGTTATATCAACTTTAGTGAATCTCTATCCTATTTTTTAGCTAAAATGAGATGAAATCGAACTTTTTAGCTAAAATGAGAATGAGTTAAATGGAATGAACAGGTCCAACGGGCCATGTCGTTCAAAGGTATTATATTGTGCATACATATGTATCTTAAGTATTGTCTTTTTTAAATCTAATCAATGATATCGTATCTGTAATCATAAGCCAACTATTACTCGTATTTAAGAAACAAAAATAACTTATGGATCAACCTGAGCTAACTTTTACAGAGCAGAATCAACTGATACCTAAGGAGCCCAACTTGTCCATATTTCCGCCTTTACATATACAACTTGGTTTTCTTATGAAAATGTTGGATCCAGCCAAGCTGATCTAATGGTCAATTGGGTTTCTGGGAAGAACGAGATCATAAACCTTTGATTCAGATAAAATAATTTCGACCCTATAAATTGCCTTAGATATCACCAATCTTTTATTTGGTCAGCCTTTTTGACGAAAAGGCCGTGGTTGCACCTATTTATGAGGAGTTGTGTCTTTGGGCATATTGGCATTACTAACTAACACATCTTTTCAATTTAGTGAGTCTAGTTAGCATAAATACAAGTGCACTCCACACTCTCCTAACTTGTAACAAAGCTTAACTCGAAATCTCTTGATCTCAAGTAAATCACAGTCTCACTAAATGATCGATTCAAACTAAAATCACCAACACCATTTTAGTTTGGTTGGCCCAAATTTACTTTTTCATTTGTAGACATTGGATTACATGATTAATAAGAATGTGAACTAGAATGGTGCGTGTGCCATTGATTGATTTATTGGAAAAAGGTGGGATTGATAGATGGAATATTGAATTGCTTGGATCAACTTACACAAACTGAACCTTCCATGAAAATTCCTGGAAAGTGGGTCGAAATTACTTACTACATATCCGGTCATTCACTCGTGTCCAATTTCAAGAGCAGCATATATACATAATTTATTACTACTAGAGAAGACATCTAAAGAAATACTTTCACACCTTTTCGAAAACAAATCGTTTGTTTTTCCATAATATATTCACTTCGCAGTTCGCACCATATCTCTTTCTACAACCCCGGCTTTTACTTTGTCTGAAATCTAATTTGCCACTTAAATTATACCCTTATGGATTACTTATTGATCCCGGAAGTCCACTATTACCCGGAAGTCCACTATTACCAACTTCTGAATGACCTGTGTGAATGCAACAACATTACATATAATACTTTTAGATTCTTTAAGATGTTGATGGATGAAAGAAATGAACAAAACAGGTTTGGAAAACCTATGATTTGGATTGGGATATATATTGCGGTAGCTTCTCTTTTCTGCATCTTACCGATGCTGGCTGATCTACTACATGGTTTTAAAGCCAAAAAACTATGGTTTCCATGTAAATATTTCACTCTTAATGCCGCTTCTCTCTCTGTGATAGCTGCCGCAATGAAGCTACCCATGGATCTAAATAATCCAATGTCAGGTTTTGCAGACCGGGCTGCAAAGGTTGTAAGCATGGGATTTATGATCACCATGATGGCCAACTTATTGCCTTCACTGGCATCCATGGATGGCAAGGAACTTGTCACCAACATCATAGCTTTGGGTGTTTTAGTAATAACCATGGTTGTGAATGTTTGCATTCAGATACACACTGGTGTTGTAGGCTTACAGTTCTTTCCTTTAATGGCAATCATTGATGTGTTTATGTTATTGTTGTTGCTTATGATATATGCGAGTTCAGCGTTAACCATTCTGAAGTCTAAACAAATACTGGAGTCAAAATATCAAGCTAGTCATGAAAAAGCTTTGAATGAGCTAGCAGTGCAACAACCAGGACGACTAACGGTTGAGAAGCTAAAGCAACATGTGACCAACCATTGGATCATGGCAGATTGGCAGAAACTGGAAGCCCCCAATTCATGCTAGTGTGCTCTGCTACAAACTCTGCTGCTGGGGTAATTTGCACTATAAGCACTGTTCTATATGTATCTGTTATTGTTATAATATTGATATTCAACAGTCAACAACTTATATGGGATTGTGCGTCAGATTATAAGTGGTCGACTTCAGTAATCCTCATAATGCAATTTCTAGGGACACTTACGGGTATAATTGCCCCCATTTCTAGATGTTTTGCATCTTTAAACTCAAAGTTTTCCAGAAAATGGATTTGTAGTCATATCAACGTCTTTAAAGTAGAGAGCTACTGTACACAAAAGCTATACGATTGGAAACGGAGCAGTATACCACTTTCATTTAAAAGCCGGAGATACAAAATTGTGATTCACAATATGAAAGTACTAATTCTTAGTTTTTGTATAGGACTTCAGATGGCAATTGTGGTAGCATGCAAGATGGCATCATTGATCCTAATACTTTTTGTTATTTGTGTTTTGTTCTGTTGGAAGTGGTTGAAGGCCATGTTTAGTACCTTAGGTTTTCTGCTGGGAAAAGATCCTCAACAATTTAAACAAAACGAACATCCGACACAGTATGTTTTGCAACTACAAGATGATGTGCAACTTGCTGATAGAACATTGAAAGCCATGTTAAATTCTGTGAACCACTTGATCCAAAAAGCCGAAAAGGAAAAACCTGTCGATCTAATGAAGCTTCTAGATGGATCTAGCGGTTTTGAAGGAGTTGGAATGCATGACTTGCATCAAGTTCCACCTTTACTTGCAAAAAAATTTTCAGATTGTTGGAGCTTAACGGTGGTGACTTTAACAGCCATTGCCATTTCTCTTCCTAACATCCAAAAAGACAGGGTTGCTAAGTTGTTGTGTAGTGTGAGTGAAGGTCTTGCATATGTCACACTTATTGAAGAAAGCCTCAATTCCAGTGATGATTATGTAAATCTTCAAAAGGCTTCTAAAATGTTGTGGCTAGAAGTTGAAGTGCACTACAAATGGTTAGGAAACAACCTGAAAAACACTGCTACTCAAGTAAATTCAGTAGAACAAATCCTTCAATGGTTCACGGATACTGCTAAAACCCTGATCACCAAGGTGGAAAATACGAATATTGATGTCCCAAATGATAACTCCATCGGCATGTCTGTTTCTGCCAATTCAATGTATCGTATCACCCAAGCAATCTTACTTTCCTACAATGCCAACATTGACGAGGTAAGCCAAGAGCAACTATTTACGAGATTATCATCAATGATCTCTGACATATTAGCTGCTTGTCTCACCAACTTACCCCAAGTCATAGCATTGAAATGCCACATAAATGCCATAGAGAAAAGGGAGGCGAGTGTTCATGCTGCAGCCCAACTTCTTGGTCAGACTATGGAGATAATCAATAGGCTTCAACTTCGTGAACTTCCAAACTTGGATCCAGCTGACTTGCCATTCATTGAAAAGTGGCACAATTATTTTATTCGTCCCAGTCCTTAAATACCATTTGTGTTGTTCGAGTAGTATTAAGGTAAGCTTATATAAGATATGTTAGAATTTCTTTTCATTTTGTTGAAGGATACCATCATTTGTTACTTGTTTCCCTGTGTTAATTTCCTTTTCCTTCGTGATAGGCAAGCGGACCACCTCAATAATCCATATCCCTCACCAGATCCGCAACAGAATGAGCAGCAGACATGTGCCACTTTAATCTACTGGAGAAATAATCATGTGCAAGTTTTGGGCCTTTTAGCGTTACTACTCATAACCTCTATTAGTTATTTGTTTACTTATTTAATTACCACATGTTTTTATGTTATTAATTAGTCTAGACAACTATTTCCATTCCCAGAAGTGTAGGACCAACGTGTGAGGGCAGTTAGCCATTTTTCCTTTTGTAATATGCTCTTATGAATGAAATTGGCAGATTTCAAGTTAAACCTTACTTATATTCTCTGATTTAAATAAATTTCTGAGAATAAATAAATCAAATCTATACTAATTGTGGGGGATTAAGAGGCGATCTTTGATAGCTAATTTGTTAAAAGTGGTGAATCCTTATTGTTGTGAATTAGCCCAATGAAGATCTCAAGTGGTTAGGCTGTAAACTTGAGACTAAAATTAAATTTTCTGTTTGTGTTTCTTTGTTATTATTGGAATAAGCTCTTGGATGACTCGAGTCACATCTAAATTCTGTAAACTAAATTAAGGTATCTTATTGACTAGTAAAGGAAATTTGGAATATTATAGAGAGTATAGGAATGTCTTTTAATTAGTACCTGATCCGATGATCGTGGTCTTGAATCTTGAGCAGTTCAAAATTCAACAATCTTTTGAACATTGTTTAGTATAACTTTGTCTTCCAAAGGTAGGAACCATGCTAAAAACTGGTGCAAGGATTTTAATTTCCCCATATACTGACATCACTTGGACCAACTGATGCCTTTCAATATCTGTCGACATAAAATTAGTAACTTTAGCACAGTTCCAAATTCATTTTTGACGAATTATTTGCTCGACCTTAATGTGGGGTCGAAACCAAATGTAGTAGCTACATACAAATGGATGTGACCATTTACTTATAATTGGTGATTCGGGTTATGTTTTGTCTCCAATGCCTCAAAAGGCTAAGACAAAAGAAGTTTAAAAGGAGATAAGCCAACTAGTACTATAAACAAGTAGAAAGTTGACTGGATTTTAGATTTTATACATAAGTTTTTAAAATAATATAGCTTACATCATCATACGTCAACTATGTAACGTTACATTTTTTCGACCAAAGTGTTCCGGATCAACCAATTGGTCTAGGACCCGACTCATCTAGACTTGCACAATAATAAAATTGTTGACCTGAACCCATTTCCCAACCCGCCTGATGCCCATTTGGTTATTTCTGCCATACACGATAAAGTGGTCGGCCAATCATAAAAGGATGATAAAAAGACTATGTTGTTCAAGAGAAACTTTCGAAAGAAACTTTTTCCTTTGTCAGACAGCAGAAACACCGAAGCTGCTCTTGTTTGAACTGGCGATTCTTGAGAACCAACTGACTGGAACCGGAACCTTAAAGTTTGTCTGATTGAATTTGTATAATACCAAGTCCAATCTTATGAAACTCTAAAAAGATTGGATCACATATTAAGTCTTTTAACATCAAAAACTGCAGATTTTTCACATACGGTTTAATGCAAAGCACTTCTTACACTTGGAGATTCATCATCACAGCAGACAACAAAAGAGTGTAAACTTTAAGTTTAGCCAAATATAAAGCTGATGCATTAAGACTTAAGAGAGTATCAGAATCTCATATCACTTAATGTTAATCTATATTCGCTATAAAACCAAATCTTCACATACCAGGACTTAATTAACCATGAATGATTGCACTATATCATGAATAGTTATATCTTGCGAAAAGACATCAACTAACAAATGGGAAGTGATAATCCTACCATAGAACTTAATAAATTTACCATCTTTAGGCATTACATACTTGTACAGTACGCTATGATATATGTACAATGTGGTAGATATATCAAATTTTGTGGTAAGATTATCACCCCCCCTAACAAATACATCTTTTCAACTTTGTGACTCTAGTTAACTTAAACAAGCGTGATTTCGCACTTTTCCTAACTTGTATTAAAGGTTCACTCAAAATCCCTTGATCCCAAGTAAATCACGATTACACTTAATGACAATTAATACTAAAATCACCAACACCAAGTAGTTAGGTTGGGACAAATTTACAATAATATATATTTCTAGATTTTGGATAACATGATTAATATGTATGTGAACTAGAAATGGTGCGTGGTCCACTGTTTGATTTATTAGAAAAAGACAAGATGGTTGACTTGAAAGCTTAGAATGTCGACTTACACTGGCTTCTGGACCTTCATGCAATTTCCTCGAAATGACTACATATCTGGTCATTCATTCCAAGTTCAGCAACACCTCATATAATTTGATTACTAAGATGACCTTTAAAGAATACTTGTAAGCTTTTTTGAAAACAAATCGTTTGTTCTTCTATAATACATTAACTTCAATTCACACCATCTTTTTTATACCCCGACCGCCTTTAGTTTATCTGAAAATTTGTAAGGTAATTTATTTCCCTTATGGAGTCCTACTCGCCAGATCACTATCACCAAGTTCTGGATGACCTGTATGATATCCAACAAAACATTACAGTAGATACTCATAATTTCTTTTACAACTTGATGGAAGAAAGAGATGAACAGAACAAGTTTGGCAAACCTATGATGTGGATTGGGATATATATCGCAGTAGCTACTCTTTTCTGCATCTTACCGATGCTGGCTGATCTATTACATGGTTTTAAAGCCAAAAAACTATGGTTTCCATGTAAATATTTCACTCTCAATGCGGCTTCTCTCTCCGTGATAGCTGTCGCAGTGAAGCTACCCATGGATCTAAATAATCCAATGCCAGGTAGTGCAGACCAGATGGCAAAGGTTGGAAGCTTGGCATTTATGTGCACCATGATGGCCAACTTGTTACCTTCCCTAGCATCCATGGACGGGAAGGAACTTTTCACCAACATCATAGCTTTAGGTGTTTTGGTAATCACGATGGTTGTGAATGTTTGCATTCAGATACACACTGGTGTTCTAGACGTTTTATACCTTCCTTTTTTAGTAATCTTTGATGTGATTATGTTATTCTTGATGCTTATGATGTATGTGACTTCTGCTTTAACAATTTTAAATTCTAAACAAATACTAGAGTCACAATACCAGCCTAGTCATGAAAAATCTTTGAGTGAGCTAGAAGTGCAACAACCAGGACGACTAATTGAGAAGCTAAGCCAATATGTGACCAACCATTGGATCATGGCAGGAACAGGCAACCCCCAATTCATGGTAACATGCTTTGCTACAACCTCTGCTGCCGGGGCAATATGTGTTATAACAGCTGTTTTCCATTTTCCTAGTGAGATATTCAACAATTCAGATATGTTATGGGACTGTGAGTCAGATTATAAGCGCTCAACTTCATTAATCTTCATAATGCAATATACAGGGGTACTTGTGGGTACAATTGCTCCCATTTCTAGATGTTTTGCATCCTTAAATTTGAAATTTTCCCACAAATGGATTTATAGCCATATCAAGGTCTTTAAAGTAGAGTGCCATTTTACACAGAAGCTATACGATTGGAAACGGAGCAGTATACCACTTTCATTCAAAAGCCGGAGATGCAAAATTGTCATTCACAATCTCAAAGTACTAATTCTTACTTTTTGTATAGGACTTCAGATGGCAATCGTTATAGCATGCAAATTGGTGTCATTGATCCCAATACTTCTAGTTATATGTGTTATGTACTGTTGGAAGTGCTTAAAAGCCATGTTTAGTGCCTTGAGATTTCTGTTATGTGTTTTGTACTGCTGGAGGCGGTTAAAGGCCATGTTTAGTGCCTTAGGTTTTGTGTCGGAAAAAGAGCCCGAACAGTTACAACATAAAAAAGATCTAAGGCAATATGTTTTGCAACTTCAAGATGATGTGGAGCTTGCTGATAGAACATTAAAAGCCATGCTAAGTTCTCTAAAGCACTTGATCCAGAACGCCGAAAAGCAAAAACCTGTCAATTTAATGAAGCTTCTAGAGGGATCTAGTGGTTATGAAGGAGTTGGAATGTATGACATGCATCAAGTTCCGCCTTTACTTGTAGAGGAATATTCAGATTCTTGGAGCTTAACAGTGGTAAATTTGACAACCATTGCCATTTCTCTTCCTAACATCCAGATTGACATAGTTCATAAGTTGCTGAGCGGTGTGAGTGAAGGTCTTAAATATGTCACAC
>JANDBE010000001.1:23897675-23907684 GCA_024320915.1 Erigeron philadelphicus
CATAACAAAAACTTTGGCCAAAGATGTTTCAACCAGTCTGGACTCGTGACATTAAACTACCCGTTTTGACGCATTTCCCAGCCAGCTTGACGCCTTTTGTCAACTAGCACAAACTTAATAATATATAGTCTAGTACTTAAGTATGAAGAAAGATATCGAGCTAGCAGAGACAATTCTACCTGGTCATCACTAGACAATGGCACAAGAAGTGAAGGAAACTCAGCAGGTAGCTGAAGAAGTAATCCCTCATCTATTTCACTTTTTAAACGACACCCTTCCTCTAACTGAGAACAGAGGAATGCAAACGAATATAGACTCTCTTTCTGTACAGAAAAAGCAACACCTGCATTCATATGCATAATGTCAGAAACCATTTTGACAGTCCAAGGAAATGCGTAGAAATCAGCCCCTTCTTATTAAGATAAGATAGCATAAATATACAGTATCCCAAAAAATAATTATAATGAAACATGATAGTTTGTCAAGTGGAATTGCTAGTTAACAAAGTGAACAGAAAGCATCAGCCTCACCTTCGTCTGTGAAAACTGAGGACAAAAATCGAGCCGGTGAATTTTTCTGTTTTGCAACGAGATAATGAAGATGCATCTTGTAAACAACCTTGGAGTGAGAAGCAAAGAAAGAAAAGAGATTCTGAAGTATAACTTCCGACTCATCCTGCAAGCGTTGATGTTGTAAAATAAGAAATCTGAACCTTAAAGCCAAGTCAATATCATAGTGCCAAGTCTAGTTGCTAATGAAACTAGCACAACATATGATAACCAGGTAGAAGTGGCAATATGAGAGGGTTAAAAGGTCCAAAAAGAGTTCAGGCTAGAATGAGTAACTTTTTAGCAAAAATTAAAACAAATTGGGTCTCGTAGAATTGAACCAAAGCACTTCTATAAGTTTTTGAGCATCTTATTTACATATAGAATGGACAAACGAGAAGGGATCCTTGTTAAGGCTTCCTGTGAAAGTCGAGCCTTTAGCTCTGGTGTACATGCCCTATCCAGTATTCCTGTCTATCTCATAAGTAAACTTAGAGGGACTTTAAACCCCGCTTTTGACCAAATTGGCCCTTTCCACTCTAGCCTAGCATTTTATTTTACCCTGTTGACCCATTGGATGGCATACAACATAGCCCATAGCAACCTATAGATGAGAAAAATTGGATTGGTATATAACATAACTCAAGTCGACCTGCACATAGGGCAATCGCTGGTACCTACTTAACCAGACAAAATAAAGTGCCTTGTCTAACCTTGGAGACATCTTCATGGGCAGTTGCAATGAATGAATCCAGTAATCTCCAGAATATACAGATTAATATCTCAGCATTCAACTCCTCAACTTTCATACCATACATTTGATCAAGAAAGGCTGTGCAATCTCTATCCACCATACCTCTATTTGACTATAAAGTTCATTAAAATCAGTCGGTATAAAAGGTGCATATCATTGAACATTCAATTAACTATATTGTTAACAGATGTACCTCTTCTGTAGAAGCTCCAAATCCAGCTCTCTCTAACTTTTCCCACTCTTTTATAAGAATGGGAAAACAAGATTCATACAATGCAGACAACTGACGAAAATCTATACCAATATGGGAAGGAAAAAAAACAATTAGCCCATGCACCTGTGAGTGCCCTTACATATAGATCATAATGACTTGTAAAAAACAAATTAAGTAGCAGTTACAAAATAAAGAGTTAATTAATGAGTCAGAACGGGTATATTGGTATGTGGTAGGACAAATCATTTTGGCCCAAAACATTGTTTGTCACAAATTTCAAAAATTAGATCAGTTATGATCGCCAAAGCATATGACATTTCAAGAAGAATCTAACTTAAAGGTTTTAGGCACCAAGAATACATATTAGACAAAATCTGACCGATTTCAGAGTTCAGACAAATTTAACTTTTTAAATGTGACCCATTTGACCTGCTATAGAAAGAACAATACCTGATTCAACCAATTCATAACTGAATGGCTCAGAATTGCCACCACTAAAACTAAAACATTCATGGGATGGATGGAAGTATATATATGACCAGCCACAAAGTTAAACAGCTTACCTTTTAGTGGCTTCATTAGTGATTGCAACAAAATCAAGAAAAATAGTGTCTTTGACTGATCCAAATCATGACAGTATCCAATAAACCAGTGCACATATTCATCAGAGTTGGCCAAGAAGCTTTCTGCCATGACATTGATGTTATCCATATTAAGAGCAGCTGTACTTTTATGTGCCATTTTCTGTACAATTTAGACATAACAAAAGGACAGTTGTTATGCTTCATTTTTGGCACACAACAAACAAGAGTACCAATACTTGTTTTTCATAGCAAAGATCACCAAAGATAGGTAGCTGTAAACAAATACTTGCCTGTTCAGGACTGTCGATGGTAGTAACTTTATGGTAAAGAGGCCACTGCAGGTTCTTGGCTGCATTTAAAGCCTTCAGATTTATGCTCTGGCTCTGACATATTGAAGAGAAAATAATGACTGTTAACAAAGAGATAAAAACAACCGACAAAAAATGTCACATAATATAGCAAACCCCATGAAGACCTTTGGCATGACTAAAATTAAAGGAAATATCAGTGCAGCCAGCTCCTTTGCATATTCTTCTTGGTGTTGAAAGCTTGAAATTACATGCTCCAGACATGACATGATCACATCAGCAGCTATGGTTGTATCATCCGATCCCTCTATAGAAAAAGCCAACACAGATAATAGATAAGCAGCAGCACATAAGCTGGAACGTATGACCAGAGTAAACAGAAACTCGTCAACTGGAATCAGACTTAAAATATTTGTGTGCTCAGAAAGGTGTATCTGCCATTATTTGTGAAACATTATCATACATGTAGTTTGGATATACTGGTATGAACCAAGATCAGAAAAATCACAATTAAAGCACTAACATTATTCTAACAGAAGTTTATGATTCCACTCCAAGCATATGTAAAATCAGGTCGCTACCAAAAGACACCCTAAAGAAACCTCACATGACTTCAAAAACCTTCATTTCCATTTTACAAGCCATATTTTATCTTTGAAAAAAATGTCAACTTCAGCATTTGTCCAACTTTTTATTATAACATCAGTATTTGTCAAACACTGCCTGAAAGTCTGAAACAACTGGCTATCTAATAATGACTAGAATCCTACTTGGTAAATGGTTATACATATTACTATTCTATGAATATCAAGTCACGCTTGCCATTATTAAAGCCCGTTTTGTTGACCTCAGAATGAGGACTATAGTCAAGGTGGTGGTATAAGGACTTGTTGGTGTTGGCTCTCCAGATAAATATTTTATTATTGTATCTTAACAATTAGTGTTGACCTTCTTCTATATTGATTTGGTTATCTAAAAATAAATAGTGATTAGGTAAAGAGTATAATAGTAATATCCTTTTAAAATTTTGAAGGTTAAGACAATCATCAAATGCTTTATAAGTGAGTGATGATAAAGATTATCAAATATTCAAGCAGCGGACGTACATCCAAACACTATTTTCTACAGAACATTTAATATCTGATTCTCTGAGTCTGATTATTACATGTCACAAATCCCTTCCTAAATGCACAACCGAACACCTGTTAATTTACTGAACCTAGTAAGAAAGCACAGTTTCTCGTAGAAAGACACAAGTTAAAATCTTTAATGATCAAGGCCCAACGACAATCAGCCAAAACATAAAAACAATAATATATATGGGTTGGTTAGGCATACTCGACCTGTTTCACTTACTATCGCTGTCCGGAAACAAAAGTTTGTTTTGCAAAGAAAAGAAATTTAGTAATAAGTATTAACCCATCCACCAAACAAGTTAGGAGGAGATTGTCAAACACAATAGTCAACTAACCAAAAGAACAGTATACGAATATAATCATACTGATATCAGTAAGACACTGACCATCTTCTATGTCCTTTTCTCGGGAAGAGAAGTTTTCGATAATCTACAAGTTTTAACATGGTTGTTAAAAGTACAGAAAACTTTGCGTAAAATAATTTGTGCATCAATTAACCGTATCACTACCAAATCCAAACTAAAATCTCCAGTAAGTTTATACTGAATGTCATATAAACAAACAGATATTTTATTATAATCAAGCTTGAACTACCAGCATCAAAAGGTTTAGAAAAATAGATGGCAACATCTGAACAGTAGCCATCTAAGCTGCCAATCATCGCTAGCTCAACACTACTGACTAGCTTCCACTATTTCTTAAAAAGATCATTGCTTTTGGTCTTTTTTTGACTGGAGATTAAATCCAGTTATAACGACCATAATCCATGATTGCCAAACGATAATGTTAAATCATTTTGTGGAAGTTAAAGTTCAGCCCAAGCGACCAACAATGGGTAGTCGATGTTTAAAGTAATACATTTAGAATCAACGAAAGCTTACAAGTAATGTAAACCCCAATTACTCTGTCAGTTATATAGCAAAAAAAATGGTATCAATATATCATAATTTGTAATCGAAATTGTTGAAGTGAAGGCACAACATTTTACTTGTTACACTCGTTTTGTAACAACTCCACTCCTGTAAAATAACCGTAACTGGGTAATCCTCTACAGTAACTAATGGCAGAATATGTACTGAAACACATATATTGACCAACAAGAAATATGAATATTGGACTTAGATCATGAATAACCGTAGCTGGGTGATCCTCTACAGTAAGCCAGTAACTAATGGCAAAATTCTGAAACATATATATTGACCAACAAAATATATGAATATTAGGCTTAAATCATGTCCTTAAATAAGTTTTTGCAGATTTAGTGATTACACATATAGATAAAGGGAAAAGGGCAACAGATCAAAAAAGACCTTACTTGAGTTTAGAATGCTGATGCATCTTTTTAGCACCTTTTGAAGACCATCAAGAAAATCTAAATGTTTTATGAACTCAGGCAATCTGTCCATACTTAACACTGCTTGAACCACGCTAAGATCATCATCATAAAGTCGTCTCAGAAGGGCATCATATATAGTTTGAAGCTTCTGAAAAAATAGATTGTTCAGCTAAGATGTTTATAACTTCAAACCGATAATCTAGACCTCAGGCATATTACACACATATGTGCGCGCATACATATAAATAAACATATTAAACATGTTATATATCACCTGTATATTAACAGCCTTGTCTCCGAGTTTCAAATCAGCATCCAAACTCGCAACCGTAGCTCGTCGAACCCTAGCCTGTGACATCATATGAATAGAACGTAATTTAAAAATATGAAAATCGCTGAACAATGAAATACACTACATAATGATAAGTCACACAACGCAACAAAAATCAGACATGTGCAACACTGTCCATTAGAGATAGCAAATAGCAGGTTTGGCTGCAGGTTAAAATAGGTAGTATTTTATTATGATCAGGACCTCATTGCGATAACCCGCAAAGACTGGATGATTCCAATACTTTGTATACTAATTGGCCAAATAGATATGATTATGAAAAATATGTTATGAAGTGTCGCATGACAATCTGTAATTCTAGATAAATCAGGTAGATAAGTTGGGAAAAGTAGTATTAAGTAAAAATACACTTTGGACAATCTTTGATCAGCTTGATCCATTTAACATTTTAACCAGTTTCATACTTCACAAAATTATTCAACAGACCAAGTGAGATAACAAAGACATAACCCAATTTGACCCACTTTTTGATAAATGAGCCAAAATCACCACCTCTCCAATATATGGAAGAAGTCGGCGTAATTTAAAAATGCTTCTACTAAATATACCTTTGGATGTTCCAGTCCAAACCAAATTCTTGAATCAGATAATGCAGATGACGAGTCTAATCCACCATCTAACACCTTACGGAGGATGTCATATGCTGAACCATCTCTCTTGGACTTCATTTCAATGTCCTAAAAGTAAGACGTGTAGAAGACATTAGACAAGAAATCAAAACTAGATTATTAGATTTTGACACAAAAACGGTATACAGAGAAACTACAAACCTGTAGAGAACATTGAACTGCTTCACGTAATTCCCGTGAATAATGATCATTAATAGAGACCAAAATTTCTTTCGCCTTGCCTCCTGCTAATTATGAAACAACAAGAATGAGCTAGTTTACATAAACCAGTTTGCTGATAGCGTAACCTAAAGAGAAGTGGCAATTTATACCCAGTTGCTTATTTATGGTCAATCAAATAATGTTTCTCTCTAACGGAGCAAAGAATAAATCAAAAGAAAGAGCCTAAAAAACAAGTCAATCAGGTTGGAAATCACTTAAATACTACCAAAATATTATTGAAATAACACAAATTCCAATCGCTACTTATATACTACCATAAAATTAGACAGAAGTGTTTCCATTCCCCCTGATTCAAAAACCACCTGGTTGACAGGTTACCCACACGCCCATTTTGCCACCTCTAAAGTAAAATGGTAATCTCATTATGCATATCTGTCAAAGCTTTGACAATGAAATATTGTAGTGGGTACTTATGAATCAACCTGGTCCAGATGTTGATGCTTCATTTCCTTTCCTATATAGCTTCTTCGAGGTAGAAAGAAGTTTTGAGACCAGACGTTCAACTAGAGAATTAATTGGAACGGTTTTAATCATGGAAAGCAACATTTGATGACAATTATCATCATCTGGACTATATTCCATGAGAGATTCCAAAAGAAGCGCCAAAAACTTATCAATATTGAACTCCTTAGTCAGCCCACAAAGAATCCCCGAAAGGTCCCTTCGTCACAAAATCAAACCATGCTTATATAAGGTACAAGATACGTATAAAAAGAATTAAACAGAACAAGTTAGAAGAGAGAGAGAAAAAAAAATTGGCCATTGAGCTCTACCTAATTTCCTTCAGGACATCCAAAACTTTTTTAGGAAGCATCTCCCCTGATTTCCTCTGCCATATCTGTCATGTGAACAAGATGAAGATAAAATATTATAATTACCTAATTTAATTTGAATGAAGTTGTCCTCACTGAATGATGCAATACCAAAAAATTAACTAATGTTGTATTCACTTGTAGTGGAACTGCAAGGAAGAATACCTGGACAATGTTGACCAATGCCATGAATGACACTCGAAACAACTGCAAATCAGTGGAATGTTTTGCATCTTCACGTGCCACTTCAGCAACAGGGCGCATTAAGCTTTTGCAAACATCAGGATGCAATTCTGATCTATTAGCTAGCATCCCAATAATCATCAAAGCCCCAGCCTGACAGAAAAAGAATGCCATCTTATAATATTAAAATGCTTATTTTAAACAGCTAGGGGATATTATTAACATGGAACACTTATAAAAATTTCTGAAAACAATAAAATCTGATCAAGCGCCTTGTGATCTATGTTTATGCCGTTTATGACGTCAAACGTAGTTCAATAGAAATGCTTGTGCTTAGCTACTGGTCAAGTCGAGATAAATGTTTCACCTTGTGATCTATGTTTCCTTTCGAATGACTCTGGAGACAAGAACGCACATACGGAAGAATTTTTTCTACATCTTCAGATTTAATTTCCTCTTTGGAGCCATATAGCTCTATAATGACAGCCGTAAAAAAACTTATCACCGGTCTTGTTGGTTGAATCTTCTTGGAAGGTGAGGCCTGTAATTAATATTATTATATAAAAATTATGTGACACAGATATAATATAGTTCCTCCTCAGTAGGTAAACATATGGTACAAAAACTTACATAATCGCGTAAAGCCACTAAAACATCGCTTGAACACTTCTGCACAATTTGCTTCCTGGGGGGTGGTGCACCGGATGTTTTTACATCATCAAGAAACTTCCATTTACCATTTCTATACATACACATGAAGAGAAGACGACACTCAGATATATCAAACTTCTTATAGAATATCTGTATATATATATATATCCACATGTAGAGGGAGACAGGGAGTAAAGGCAGCAAAATAGGTGCATAACTTCAACAATAACACAATTCTAACTTCCAGATGACTTGGACAAATTTTATAAAATAAAACTACACTTTGGACTAGCTTTCACCTTTTTGACTCATTGACCAAGTTGACCAGTTAAGCATCAGACATAACCTGAATTGACCGTTTTACATGTAGATAGGCTGAAATCACCAACTCTGATCAAACTAATAGAGATAGAAGAAGCATTTTCTTACCCTGTCTCGAGAAGTTGGACAATCCGTACAAAAACATGGGTATCATGATAAGGTAAAGCGCATAAAATCAGTTCCTCCATATTGTACTTATGGATCCTACAGACAAAAACGTGTACACGTAAATATATTTACATTGATATATAATTATGGGTTAATTGGTTCAAATAATACAATACAATGACCTGAAATATTAAAACTGGAAAAGAACATGAAAAGTCGAGTACAAACTAAAATACATACTTGTATCTTCGTATTAGATATTCAAGTGTCCGCAAAGCTGATGGTAACTGAAAATATCCTGATAGCAACCGCAGATAAGAGCTGATTGAAGCATTAATTTGGTTATCCTGGTCAATACCCAACAATTCTCGGTCAAGTTCCCGACTGTTATGCGTGAACAAATCCTTCTTGTAGTTTGCGAATCTTTCATCGTGGCTCACAAGGACCTCCAACCCTAACAAAACCAAATCTCATATCATGACTCATGTAAAGATTTGAAAATACTGAGATACATAATTTATTTGATATTATCCTTTTAATCAATGACTGGACCAGTTTAATCAGCAAGGTTGACTAGTGAACCCGTTCATAGTTCTAAAAAACCTTTGACACTTATAGTTCGTTAAGAATCTTAATCATTTTCCAACCAATGATTCTATAATCCTAGAGTAAACTACACGAATCGAACATACGATCAAAGCATTGCACTAACATATACTAATTCTTTGGAAAGGCGGATAACCACACACCACACAACTACTCACACATTTGTCCTCTAGTGGAATTGAATTCGCAACCTTTTGCCTAGTAGGGCAACTCATATACCCCGTGAACTACAAATAAACAAACCGTTCTCGCAGTTAACCTGACTAATGATTTCATCATAAAAAATTACAAACAACTAAACTTTCTAAGACTTTTCAATGGTAACCATTAAATTCTTTTTCCGAAAAGAATCCGACTTTCTTAAATTATCCGTCACCATACTATGCTAGTTCACATACTAATCACTTCAAATTTGACAAAAATTTACACAAAAATCTGTAAATAAATATATAAAAATAAGAGATAAAGAATACCCGAAAGAGCAAGATTAAACAAAGTGTCAATATCAATATCAGCAGCTTCTTTAGCATCAAACAAAATAGAAGGCCGAGTGAATGGCCTTTTTTGTGGGTCAATATCTGGATTCACACTTGACCTTATTACTTGTAACTGTGATTCTAGAATTGACTTCATTGTAATAATAACGAGTTTTTTGAGTAAAAAGATTGAAACTTTGATGATAAACCGTAAAACCCCAGTACCGAAAACCTACTTCAAATGTAGGTGGTTGTGGTTTTGGTTTAAGCTTCTTCTTTTTTTTAGGGTTTATGCTGTGTGTGTGTTTTGGTGTATCTATATACGTGTTTGTAATATCGGCTGGGTTTTCTCTTAACGTGACAACTTTGGTCCCTTGCTTAAGAATTATTATATCTTCACACGTCTTATTTTAGATTTAGGGTTGCGATAATGACTCTTACGGCATGTTTGGTTAAGAGAGTTGGAGTTAGAGAAATGGAAATGATTTTTTTTTAGATAGGAGGAGAATTTGATTTCTTGAGAAATGGTCTTGTATGTAACAACATTTTCTCTTTTCTAATAAGAGAATATATTTCGTCATTTTTTCAGCATAATCTAAAATATACTGAGATATGATTTCTCCTTAACTTTGGTACATAAACATGGGTATATAACCCGAATCATGTGCATCTCACCAACAAGGAAATAGCCTAGTGGTAAGGCAAACACTTGATAACCTTAAGGTCTTAGGTTGGATCTTCGCTAGGAACAAAAAATAATTTCTCTAAG
>JANDBE010000001.1:23975846-23988568 GCA_024320915.1 Erigeron philadelphicus
TGGATGAACTAATGAAGGACAGGCTTTGGGAAGTCAGCTGGATATTGATACTTGATACACTTCAAACCCTTAATTAGCCATTTTATTAATCACTGCCCGACCATTGTTCGCCACTACCTTTTTAAACGAGTGTGCGCGGACATGGAAATTACGTTGGCTATACAGTCACCGCCCCGACAACCCATTGCCTGTTAACCATGTGTAACAACAAGGTTTCAAACCCGGGCTTTAACTTCCATGCCATCCGGATTTGGGTCTATTTAACCATTGCAGATTACATATATACTACCTACATCTTCTAACACATACTAGTTAAATCCCAATTATTGAATGGTCAAGTCATCCGGCAAGTTCAAGCCAGACAGTCATGTTCAGGTATTTTTTTTGAATTTGGGTATTTAGACCTGCTAATAGAGCATTCCAACATTACTGTATATGTTTTAGTTTAAGTTGATGATTTCACTTTCTTTCCCCAATAATATACGGAGTGATTACTAATTAGGCTTACTCCAGTATAATTATGCTTTATGCGCAGCAAGTCATTTGAGAGATTTTTTGGGTTAAGTTTACTTCAATTTACTTAAACTTAGTCAGACATGTTTTCAGTTACCGACAGGGTCCTCAATCCCAGTTAGTGGCAGCGTTGAGAATGTAACTCAATTCTTCTGACAAGGATCTGGCTGATAATGCCATACTGTAAGCAGGTGTCAGAAGATGGTAAACGGAATCCCCGATAATCGCTGTCATGTTGGGCTGCTGGCCATAAATGGTGACATAGCCAGGTAGGAAACAGGAGAGGTTGGAGGGTCAACCATGATTCATTTATCACATTCACGTTAAACTCGGCTTTAAAAATCAAAATCACTTGGAAGTACTGATTTTATTCTCCAACAAATTACTAATACAATGAAGGGCATGAACAATTTGGTAAAATATCAGATCTTATTCATAGTTAGTTGGATGATACCAGAGGAGATGGTAAGTAATACATATATAACGAACATTATATGGGGAAATGAATAGTATAGATCACTTATCACTACAACCTACAATATGTCTGAATTATTTTACTTATCATCAATTATAATAGGATCCATGTTTTGCCTTTGGCTTTGGTATTGTTCCAAGATAACATTACAGTTATTCAATGTCCGCGAGTCTAGAAGGCCATGATTCCATACTTTAATCATAAATAATCTCCAACACCTGCCATTACACATTTACAACAAATGTTGGTTTCAAAATTGTATAAGCATCTGTACCTGGACTAACTGTTAAGTTTGTCGTTGAATTCGAAGCTCGTAACAATATAAATACTGGGGCGATTCAAATATACTCAATGGAAGAGAAAAACGTACCAAAGTAGTGATGGGGCCTGAATGAGGTTGGGTCCATGTAATTTCGAAAATGCTTCGCATGCCCATGAAATATGGCCATCGGCTAGCACCCTGACACCATTGTAAACAAACAATTTAAAAGCAGAATCATGAGTGTCTAGGGGGTGAGAGGGGGGAGAGCAGATAATTTATTTTCCCCCCTTGTACAGCAACAATATTAATAATAGTGTTGATAAACCTCAATGCAAAAATTAGGAGAGAGGGGGGCACATAATAGACATCAAATTACCGTTGCTTTCTCACAAACGAATTCCATAGATGCATCATTTGCTTTTCGTCTTTGGAGACATCAACAAAGTCATCAAGCATCTAAAAAGACGAAAATAACACTTTGTAATATTAGGTTCAAATTTCATCAGACGAGGCATATGATCTTCAATAAATATAAGAAATCAGGTCCGAACATACCCTTCTGTCTTCAAGGTCAGCAACATCATCATCAACTTCATCTTCACTGTCCCGTTCTGCAACCACTTGCTCCAATGCCATTGGCTTTTTAACCAAATACAGACATAAAAACATCAGTTTATTTAGAAAAAATTAAAACAACTAATTGAAGGTTTTTTGTAGTATCCAGGTAACCTGAGCTCTATGTGAGTGATAGAACTGTCGCTTTTGCAGCAGGGCTCGACTGCAATTGGTAAAAGAAAAAAGAGAGAACATAATTAGCCATGAAAATATTTCTCACCAAAGCTATTATTTTTGGAAAGCAATCATAAGTGTATACTTTCTAGAGTCAGATCGTTCAACAGATAACTTTCTTGTCTTCGCAAATTGAAGCGGAGTAGATGTAACGTTGCTTTCAGGCACCGATTGGACAGACTCTGGTTCAGCAAACGAATGACACGTAGCACTTGCATCAGGACTATATGCTTCGTGTTCCATGGACTCTGGTACACCTAAAATCAAGAAAACACAACCAAACTATAAGGCCCTATTTATAAGATATTATTCTTTTAGCGACCCATAAAACGATCAACTAAACAATCACCAGTGAGCGTAAATGTCTAGAATAAAACCAAAGGGCCTCTGGCCTAGACGTATTCAAGAATGGCCCAGCTACCAAAATGTTGCAGGTTCAAGTCCTATTGTTGGGAACAAATGTTTAAATAATCCATAATTGAGTGGTATAGAATATTTGACTATTGGGCATGAAGCACATCCGGTATTGACAGTAATCTCCATTAACTATTATGATAGTTATGTAAGAATTATATTATAGAGATGGGAATTTTAATCCAATTGATTCAGGTTATTTTTGACCCACAACAGGAAATTTTGAAATCATAGATAAAAAGACACAACTCAAAACGTGGAAAGTTGTTCAAAGTGTATTTTTGATGCATAAACATCCAAATTTTTTGGATGATAGGATAAAGTTATTATTGACTGCATATAAATCTTGTAATCATTTTTAACACATTGACTATTTGCATATAACAAAACTTTGGACACTGCCCAACCCAACCTGACTCATTTCAACCCATAAGAAAAACTACTGGTTTGACCCATTACCCCTCCTGACATGCCCATCTTGCTACCTCTATATATTTCTTAGCCTTGATAACTAAACCAAGACATTTAAGAGCTATCAAGAAGTAATGAAGAGTAGATATCAGACAAAAGAAAGTCATACAATCTGTATTGTCTATGAGCTCATTCAGAGTTGCAGACGCAGCTGAATCCAGCAGAAGTGGATGCACATAATTTGCATTTTGAGTTGGACCCTTTGGCTTCCTGCGTCTTGCAGACTTATAGCTGTAAAAACATGCCAGTCAGCTTACAGTAGGATTGAAGTGCAGGAAGATTACAACAAACAAAATGAGCTTAAAACTTACCAATAGAAAAACATTTGTTGTTTGGGATCAACATTGTCAGGAATTATCTGAAACACAAGCATTTGCCAGAAGACAAGTGTCAGTGAAACAATCACAATAATACATATAAAGGGTATATAGATGCATATGAGGTCCAATAAAAATATGAATATGCTTGATTGTCTCCTAGAATGTACTTTCTGTATGAATCACATACTAGGTCACCCAGGCAGGAAGGTGTAAACTAACCTCAGAGCTGCATATATCATTCCGCATGGATACAATCACAACTTGATACTCTTCAGTAACCTGAATAACATCTTAATAATATTTATGATGGTTGTCATTCCAGTCAAACATAACGGAAGAGATCAAATGACCAAAAACTAGACATATTAATGAGATTTACAAACCCAAAACTCGTAGCGGAAGAGATCATGAGATGAAGTCAAGTGAAATCTCAGGCCCTAAAAGACAACAGATGTACACAAGAAAAGTTTATAATGTATGCAATCAAAACAACTGAAGTTGAATAAATGACATACAATTAAGTCAGAGTCAGAATCATTTCTACCTTGTAACTTGCACATTTCACCAAACAGAATGGACACGAAAAATCTTCAGTAACTGCAGATTCGTGATAGGTTTCACAAAATTGGTGAAAGCAAAGACACGTTAGCATGCAAATATGCAACTGTCATTATGGGGAACAGTGAGGCAAATAAATCCAAATACCTTCAGTTCTATGCAACCTATTATTGTAGTACTTGTAGTTAAAAATAACATTTCCAGATCTCAACCTGAAAGTAAAAGCAGCCCAGCATGTAAGTAATTACGTAATTGCAAATGTTCTCTTTCTATTTAACAATTTAATCCATTTCCCTTTTGTAATTTCTGGGACATGTCTCGGGAATTCGTAAAATCAAACCGAATAACATAAGAGACTGGAAATAACTTGACGAATATTCTAGTCAAATGACTTAGATGCATCGTTTAAGATGAAACTATGTGGTCATCAAATATAAAGTATAGGGAAACTAATCAAGATAGGAGTAACTGCCATTAGAAATATATTGAGATATTAAATGGGTGGGTCAGGCAGGCGGGTTGGTAACGGCCAAAAAGGTTAATTGTTTTAGGCCATATCTAGTGGATCCTCCATCTCTAAATATAGAGGTAGAGGACCAATAACTCACTCCAACAGGCCCTTATGTTTAGATAATTATTAAGAGGATCGCTATGCATCATCTAAAACTACCTTTTGAGTTTTGATTGCAAAAAGATGAAGTAGTAAGCCATGAAGTAAATATAGAGGAAAATTTAGAGTAATGGTTGGAAATGAAATTCTTTTAATGGAATATATGCTATGAATATATATATTTTTCCTCTATATTTAGAGATAGAGATAGAGATAGAGAAGGGTCTATATGGGTTGGGTATGGTTGCCCGAAACACTCCTTCCTAGAAAAGTATCTTTTTTTAAAAAAACAACTAGTCACTTAATATGATTACAAAAACGGACTTATTTTCTGAACATTTCAACTGCATAGAAAGATAAAGATTTAAGTAATGTGAAGACATAACATTAATATAACCTGCATTTCTGGGTGTCCTTCGACATTCATATCTACCTTTTTTGTTTAACTTATTCGATTGTACATATTTGACACATTCGAGATAAATATAACCCGCATCAATGCAGTTGCAAAATGAAAAGGTTAAACTTGCCACCTCTATGATATAAATTAGCATGTGAAGACATAAGCTATAAAGTCAAAAGTGAAAAGAAGGTTCCAACTTAGAAGTTAGACGGCATAAATTTATCACGAAAGTGTTAGCTACCTCATAATACCAGGTCCGGGATTATCATTGTATGAGTACATATCATAAGAAGACATATTTTTTGAACCAACTTCTTCAGCTGATATGGTGACCGGTACTTGCTGCAAGATGCTCTTTAGAAAACATATAATGAATTGAGGAGAACAAACATGATCGCAAAATTAACTAGAACCACTTTTCTGAGGAGGCCATTATACAAAGAATTAGGAGCAAACATACCACAACTTCAGGATTATATGGAAAGTGAAATGATACACATTTTCCCCCATCCAAACAACTCAACTGCAAAATCAATGACCACGGTGAGAATAAAAAACTGGGAATGTAGAAGATAGAGAAGCAAATAAATGAACAAAGAAAAGGTAAGTAAGTGAAACACTTATATTTAAAGAAATGTCGCATAAAACAGCTATCAACTTTCGGCATTATCCTATTTTGTGTTGTACAATATATAGCACCAACGAAAAGGTTCAAACTTCCAAAAACTTTTTTATTAGGATGATATTCCAGGTTAACCAGTTCTAGGTGCCATGTCAGAAAAAGGTCAACATGGTAAAATTTACCAGCCGCTGCCACATCATTTTTGGATTTGAGGTTTTTTCAATCTAGTACGGAAGTCTGAGCCTTTTTGAGGGTGCCAATAAAGTGTGTTGCACAAATCAGGCCAAAGTTGGTGACCTTTGTTACCAATTAGACAACTAGACCTTATACTTGAAGGTCTAATTACACATAGGTTTTAAAAGAATTAAGTATAACATGCCTTAAGTTAACCTTCACATAATTAGCCTTACAGCATCACTTGATTGGGAGGTTGTTAAATTAATGAACTGGGGAAAATATGCAATTTACTAATATAAGAATGTTTTACATTAACCTCTCTTCACCAGTCTTGCTTAACCTCTAGTTTTTAAACAGCCAAAGAAAGCATACCTTCATATAGCAGGACTGCATTATAACTGTTAACTCCATCTCCGCTCTCCCTCCTAAACTTAATGTTGGAGATTTCTCCCATGATGAATAGAGCATATCCATTGGAATCTTCCCAAACAAGCAGTAACTCACACGATTCACTGTCAAAAATGTACGAAAGATCAGAATATACCCACTATCTATTTTTAAAAACTTTAAATTCAATGTCTCTGTTTGTGCATAATGTATAAATCTTACATGAAGCAAAAAACAGATGATCCTCGGTAAGATCGACATCTTGAGAATTTGCCGTATCAGCTGCAACATCGGATCAAAATGTACTGTCAAAACAAACTTAACATAACTAACTTTCCAAATGCTACCATTTATGGAAACAATGTCATACCACAGCTCACCAACAACACATGAACAGAACCAGATTTCACTTCTGTTGATAGTTTTTTCATCTCCGGGAGAATAAAGTTTGCTCGAGCTGCACTTGATGTCTCAACCCCACCAATGACAGTTAGCTTATGTGCACGACTAAAACGATAAACAGCTGTAGACTGTGCCTATAAATCATAAGATAAACAAAATAGACCATTTGATATCAGATAAATCTAACAAACTAATATAGCATGAAAAGTTAATAAAACGAGAGTTCGCCCAAAAGTAAATTAAACACCTCCACAGTTGTAGAGACTGGTCTTGCCAATAACATGTACAGAGGAAGTAAGCTCTGAGGCTGCAGTCCATCATTAGAAGTATTTGATATGGATAATGATAATTGTATCCTACAACAGACAGATGCAAGACAGGTACCTTTTAAGACTATACGTCATAAACTAACCAAGAGTATATATGTGTACCCATAAGAAAAAGAAAGTCCTTTTCAGGGTTAGAACTCACATATTGAGATAAAAAAAAAAAAAAAAAAACCCAACTATTTGCTTAAATAATTGGACATTTGAAAGCACAAATAGAAAAAGAAAAGAGATAGAGTCAGAGACAGAGATAGAGACAGAGAGAGATGTATAGTACTTGAGTGTTCTAGATTTCAATATAGATATTTCTTGAAAATTAGGCAAGTGGTTAACACCTTTGCCTCTGGAGACACCCATATACTTTTCAAACAAGCAAGGCTTGGATCGAGTGGTTAACACCCTTGCCTCTCGAGACAGAGATCAAGGGTTCGATCCTTACTCCTTGCAAGGTTGAAGGTCCTTTTCTACTTAGGTAGAACCTGGAAGCAGCCTCTCTACCTTAGTTAGGGGTCACTGTCTACATCTCAATCTCCCACATACACCGTCGTAGACGGTATCGGGACCCATAACCCGTGGAAGACTGTATTGGGCGCTAATTACTTTTAGTCAATTTACAAACTGATAAGAGGGCGTTAGGAGAGATTATACTGACAAAAGGTGTTATGAATTTTGGTTCCAGACCATAATGCAACCATATATAACTAGTTTTTGTCTCCATCACTCCATGACATAAAATTTGGATTATAAACATTTTTTAGATGATTAGTTCTTGAACTCTTGATAGATTATACAAGAACGAGAGGTCAGAACTGTTAAAGATAGTACAATGAGCATTAATAAAAAAACTAGTTTAGCATATTCATAAATGGACTAATGGTGTAGAGTGTTAAAATCCCATTTCGGCCAAGAATGGGATTGGTTGGTGGTTTATAAGCCTAGGTGTCCCCTCCTCCTTTGGGCTAGCTTTTGGGAGTGAGTTCTACACCTAGCTTGTGGCACGATACGAGCCTATTATAGGATGAGTTCGTATCACATTTTCAGATGGATAAAAGAGGCAAATGAATGCCGGGCAGGTTGGCTAATGGGTTAGATGTCAAGACTGGTCTGGGCCAGGCAGACCTATATATGCTTTGATGGGTTTTTTTAATAATTATTATTACTATTATTATCTTACTATTATTATTTATTATGATGAATGTCTTAAATGAAGCATTACAGATACCCCATAAAAATGGCAAATGAGTGAGTCGGTGGGGTTTTGTACTTTCAGTTTTGGAGAATCAACTTGGTCTACATTATGATCGAAGGTTACCTAAGATACGAATAAAATTATTGGCCATGTCATAATAAGAAGTCATATTGGTCAAATGTTCACAACAGTTTCAGCTACCATCTCATCAGTTTGAAATGTTACCCGACCAGATTACCTGCGGTAGAAACTTTCGAGAGTTGGTTAGTTTTATTCAGCAATTTTTTGAAAGTTTGAGTTGATCTGGTCTTAAAAACTTAGTTACCTTTGATAGAATGTTGACAAAAGCTGGTTATGTTTTCATACAATTAGGGTTTTCTAATAATTTGATACTCTCCTCCCTGCTTTGCGAGCCAATGAACCCACAGCGACCACCTGCTTTGCGGGTAGCCCGAAGTCATCGCGGGTGAACCTCTATGGCCACTAGGGGGAGTATAAGCCACCACCCTTGTGGTTAGTATTAGGTTGTGTATATTTGTTATGAGGAAAAACAGAATTGAGAGAGAAAGAAGATTTATCACACAAAAGCTAATGATTTTATTGATAATATGTGATATATATACAACAGATATGTAACCGACTGTAACAAACTTTCCCGCCACCAACTATTCCAATTGACACAATTAACCCTCAAGTATTCTAATTGACACTTTTAACCCTCAATTACAATTACTCTAATATTTCCATCCTAATTCTATTTATCATGTAACAATACCCTCCTGTTCTTTAGAATTTTGACCTCAAAATTTGAATTCTGGAAATCTGCACTGTATTTCATCCAAAAATTCCCAAGTAGCTTCAGTCCTTGGAAGCCCTTCCCATTGGATTAACACCTTGACTGCTCCTTTGTTACCTCTCTTGACCATGCCCCTGTCCAACACAGCCTTTGGTTGCAATAACATTCTTGAACCCACTGGCAGTGGTGTTTGTTGAGTGATAGGTCCAATAGCTTTCTTCAATAAAGACACATGGAATGTGTGATGAATATGAGTAGTAGGTGGTAACTCCAATTTGTAAGCTACCTAACCAATCCTCTGCAATATTTTGAATGGGCCAAAGAATTTTGGTGACAATTTCCTGTTAGAATGTGTCTTGAAAGTCTTTTGTGCAAAAGGATGTAGCTTCACAAATACCCACTCTTCTGCATTAAATTCTCTGTCAGTCCTGTGATGATCAGCAAATTGTTTCATGCGATTTCTGGCTGTTTCTAAATTTGTTTTGAGTTGCTTGATCATGAGTTCTCTATCTCTGTATAACTCCTCCACAGCTTGAACTGAAGTATCTCCTGGAATATAAGGAATGTGCACATTGGGTTTTATTCCAAATAAAGCTTCATAAGGAGTCATCTTAATGGCAGAATGCCAAGTTGTATTGTACCACCATTGGGCCAAGGGAACCCATTTAACCCACTGCAAAGGACTGTCCATACACATACACCTTAAGTAAGATTCCAAACACCTATTGAGGACCTCAGTTTGACCATCAGTTTGTGGGTGGTAAGCAGAAGACATTGCTTGTTCCACTCCTTGCAGCCTCAAAAACTCCTTCCAGAATTTACTAACAAAAATTGGATCTCTATCTGATACAATGGTTTGTGGACATCCATGTATCTTAAAGATATTATCAATGAAAACCTGAGCAACAGATGCAGCTGTATAAGGATGTGATAGAGGAATGAAATGACCATATTTGGTCAATCTGTCTACTAACACCAAAATAGTTTCCTTCCCTTGCACTTTTGGTAAGCCTGAAATAAAGTCCATTGCAATATCAGTGTAAATGGATTTAGGAACAGGCAAAGGTTCCAATAATCCTGGAGAGGCCACAGTTTCATATTTGGCTTTCTGACAAACTGCACATTCTTTTATGAAAATCTTCACATCCTTGAGACATTTTTTCCAATAAAACATGTCCTTAATTCTTTCCAATGTGGGAATTACCCCTGAATGACCTCCCATAGCTGATGCATGATAAGTGGAGATTATAATTCTCCTTAATTCATCATCCTTAGGAACCATCAATTTATTTTTTCTCAATAATAGATTTCCATCCCAGCTCCTATTTGGAATGTGCTCCCCTTTGGACAATTTCTCAATCAATTTCTTACAGTCACCATCATTTTGCCATCCCTGCTTTATCTTCTCCCATAACAATGGACTGACTGAACTAATATTCACTTGAAAGAGGGCTAAACCTTCCATTCTTGACAAAGCATCAGCCACTTTATTTTCTGCTCCTTTTTTATAGCTAATTTCAAAATCATAACCCATCAGTTTGGCCAACCATTTTTGCTGTAGAGGTGTAACAATCTTTTGATCTAATAAATGCTTCAAGCTCTGATGATCAGTTTTGATGATAAAATGCTTACTAGAGAGATAATGATGCCAATGTTTGACTGCAAGAATAATTGCCAGAAGCTCTTTTTCATAGACAGACCAAGTTTGTTGCCTCATGGTGAGTGCCTTACTTAAAAAGGCTATTGGGTTTCCATTTTGCATCAATACTGCACCCATTCCCTTTCCTGATGCATCAGTCTCCAATACAAATGTAGATGAGAAGTCTGGTAATTTCAAGACTGGTGGACTATTAAGTGCAGCTTTCAACTTCACAAAGGCTTCTTTTGCCTCCAAATCCCACTTAAAATTCTCTTTCTTCAATAATTCATTAAGTGGTCTGGCAATTATGCCAAAATTCCTAATAAACCTCCTATAATATCCACATAAACCCAAAAATCCTCTTAACTGCTTGATATTAGTTGGCATGGGCCATTCTTGTATAGCCTTAATCTTATTTGGGTCAGTTGAAACCCCTTGTTCAGTAATTACATGGCCAAGATATTCCACTTTTTCTGCTGCAAATGCACATTTAGACTTTTTTTGCTCTTAATTCATTATGCCTCATCAAGTCTAACACCATCTTAAGGTCAATTAAATGTTGCTCCCAACCTCTGCTATATACTAATATATCATCAAAAAACACTAGAGCATATTTCCTCAGAACAGATTTGAATGTGGTATTCATTAAAGCTTGAAAAGTAGCAGGTGCATTAGTGAGGCCAAAAGGGAGTACCAGGAATTCAAAATGACCTTCATGTGTTTTGAATGCTGTCTTATAAACATCATCTTCATGCATTCTGACTTGGTGATAGCCTGATCTCAAATCCAACTTAGAAAAAACTGAAGCTCCTTGTAATTCGTCCAATAATTCTTCAATCAATGGGATAGGATACACATCTTTCACTGTGGCTTCATTCAGTCTTCTGTAATCAATACACATTCGCCATGAACCATCCTTTTTCTTTACCAAAACTACAAGGGCTGCAAATGGGCTATTGCTATGCCTCACTATACCACTCTCTATCAATTCCTTTGTCATCTGTTCTATGACATCCTTTTGAGCTCTTGGATATCTATATGGCTTCAGATTAAGATCAACTGCTTCATTCTTAAGTTTGATTCTATGATCACAAGGTCTGGTAGGTGGTAAGCCTTTTGGAATCTCAAAAATGTCCCCATACTGTTCCAATAAATTGTCTAATTGAGTATTTTTCTTGCAGCCTTGTAAAATTGGTTGGTGCATACCACTGTCACCATTACTGTCTTGCAGAGTATACAATTCTGCATATGCAATACTCTCCTTCTTTGCCACCATATCACACATCTTCTCCATGGAACATAATTGTATGCCCTGTTGTACCACTCCTTTTAATTCAAACTTTTGGCCATTGACCTCAAATTTCATAGTTAAATTCTGGAAATTCCAAATTATATCATTAAGAGGAGCCAACCACTGTACACCCAAAACTATATCATAATTTGTGAGCTCAATCAATAACATATCAGCTTTGAAATTATTTCCCTGCATAACCCAACCAAAATCTCTGCACAAACTCATACATTCCATATTTTTCCCATTTGCCACTGTCACCTTAACATCTAGAATTTGAATTATAAGCCATCCTAACTTCATTGCCAAATATCTGTTCATAAAGTTGTGGGTAGACCCACTGTCTACCAAAATGTGCAGCCTCCTTGTTCCTACTGATCCCACTACTTGCATTGTTGATAAAGATGGAATACCCATAATAGCATTCAAAGAGATTTGAGGATCTCCTTGCACTAAATCTCTTCCTACTGTCTGCACTATTTCCTTACCTACTGCAGTATTTAATTGCCTCTCAATTTCATGCACTTCTTCATCAGCTTCATCAATTACTTCCACCAAAAACAATTGTTTCTTCCCTTTACATACCCTACTATGCCCATTGGTGAATTTATTATCACAATAGAAACATTCATTTCTTGCCCTTTTTTCTTCTATTAATTTGCTATTAATTCTTTTAGGGACCATGGAATTAGATGGGGTTGTATTCACTGGTGTGGCCAGTAATGGGGGTTTTGCCACATTTCTTAACTGCCCACTTTTATAACCCATATTCTTTTGCCCATAATTGCCATAATTCTTTCCCAATTGTAATGCCTTATTAGATTGATTTTGCAATTTGGCTAAAGAATAGACATCTTTCAGTGTCTTTGGTTGAAACAGTTTAATTGGGCATTTAATTTCTGGTTTCAAACCCTCAATATAAAGACTAATTGTGTACTCTTCACAAAGATTTACCTTATTAAGCAGTTTGTCAAACTCATCATTATAATCCTCCAACTCTCCAGTTTGTACCAAAGCTTTAAGAGCCCCCATTGCATCCTCCATACTTGCATCTGCAAATCTTGCCAAAGCAAATCTT
>JANDBE010000001.1:24194895-24209050 GCA_024320915.1 Erigeron philadelphicus
TGGCCGACCGGCCGAGGCCTGATTTTTAAGGGGGTCCGATTTTTCTATTTTAACTATTATATATATTAAAAGCTATGTATTCGTATATGTAATTAACTAAGTCCATTATTAATTATAACAATATCTAAAATTAAAGCATATAACTTAACTCGCATACAAAAACTACTTACATACTTTTGCCGATAAAAAAAAAGTTTATTCAGTCGTTATCTTACTTGTCATGTACATAAGCTTATGTATAAAACTCACACATTTAATTTATTAATTCATAAAAACATTGAGCCCAATCATTTATTAACTATATAAAAATATTTAAAAAATTAATATGTGATGTGTTTTATACCTAAGTTTAAGTACATTGACAATCACATATTCACTTTTCTCATATACTATTTAAGAAAAAAATAACATAACAACTTGTTGCTTATCATTTTTTAAAGATTTTTTATATTATTTTGAACATATTGAAATTTTATTTATGTTATAAATTTAGATTTTACTTATTTAAGTATAATCTTAGATTGTTAATTTTAAAATTCAGATTTAATTATTAATAATTGTCTCACAAATTCATTTTGATTGTCAGTTTATTTGATATAATTTGTTACATTTAGTTTGGAAGTTTTTTTTTTTCTCGGACTAGGTCCATAAATACTTCTATCCAATTCGTCTTTTTTAGATATACACAAATCAAAGACAAAGATGAATTAAGCAGTTTTAGCTTTCGTTCCAAATAGTTATTCGAAGGGTTGTCAAAATTTATAAGATTTTAGCTCGGTTGTTATATATTTACGTTTGCTTTGGTATGCAAGATAAAGAGAATCTAAAGTTTAACGTGAAGCATAAGATAGAGAGGTAATGATAAACCCAAAAGCAATAATGAACGCTAGAAGCCATGGTAATACAACATAGAGACCGGAGAGAGGGTCGTTAACATTCATTCTATGTACTCTTTGAATATGACCAAAAACTCCAAACCGGCTTAGATAAGTTGGAATAAGGATCTAGGAAGATAAATCCCTCCAAATCAAGAAGCCATAACTTATACGAGTATAATTCAAGCTACATCTATTACACAACGATAATACCTAGAACTATTCTTGAAGAAACACAAATATGTTCGTTCCTTCTCAAGTTACTGGACAATAGACATCCCATGAGCTTAAGAATAACAGATAGTAGCATAATCTAAGCAGACTCGTGAGCAATGTTGAGAAGCAACACACTTATATTTTTTTCCCTCAACCAAGAAGTATTCCACACAACTTGTCATTTGTCAAATTATCCGTCTTTCCTGTATCATGAAAAGCGTTGGTCATTCTGAGATATAAGAATGGAAAAAATAAACAATAAAGTTCGCCTAATTTATGGGTAAATGATTCATTCTGAGTTGTATGTTGCCTCCAACAAGTTATCCGGGTCAAAATCGCCTAAAACGTATTAAATATGCATGAACCCCCCAAGTGGTTCTACTTCAAAATGCATAAGTTGTCTAATTTATTAATCTAAAAATTATTAGTAAAATTCAAGGAAATAGCATATTAGCCAGTGTGAACCCAAACCCACTTGACCCCTTACCCAACCCATTTTGCACTTCTAAGAAGTCACGTTCATGCCCATAGCCTGGACGTACAGAGAAAAAAGTTTTACTTTCTCTTTCTTCTATCGAGCCCACTCCTTGGGTCAGTTTTTGTTAGAGGCGGACCAGGAGGTACCCCGTATTGCATTGGTGAGTGTACTGGAGGTGCAGACACTGGAACAGAAGAAGCTGCCGTTGTGGTGGTTGTAGGTGGTATAGGCGGTGGAAGTGCATTAGATGGCGGTGCAGCTGTAGGCTCAGGAAGGGGCCTTGGTAATATATGCTTCAGCCGATTATTTCTGTAGTTCTTCCAAAAATAGAACTGCTGTCTGTGTGCCAACTCCTAAAAGATCCATGACATATAGGGAAAGTTAGAAGCATACATAAATTTAACATCGTGCCAATTTAATGTAATTCAGAAGATAATAATATCATTTCCTATTCCAGAAGAAAAATGGAAGAAACATTCCATGTTTAGTACACTATTATCTCAGTTGTCAATCAACAAGTAGGAGTTGATGATTAGAGGTGGTAACCTGAACCCATGCTTATGAAGCAGCCAAAAGGAAATAGATCAAATGCGTTAAATGTTTATCAAAGCTTTTACTTATAACTCCGTAGAATTTGATCATTATTTTAATAACATAATTTTCATAGTCATATTTAAGAAATTAATTCACTATACAACTAGAAATTGTTAAAATTAAGTGGTTAACTATAAAACTAAAATATTAAGTGGGAGTGTGGGACAAAAAAGATTACTGTAGTTGACTGCCCCAACCCACATGTAGAAGTTACCCGGTTTCCATAGGACCCTTTTTGACCTGTTACCAACCCACCTGTTTTGCCACCTCTAGTTTAAGAAACATTAATGATATAAAAACACTTGAGAAAGAAAAAATTAAAAAAAAAACAAAAAAATGACAAGTGAGTCCAAATGATGCAACCTTATTCGCTGGATGTGCCATCGCATTGCGGAAACTTGCATTTTGGAGAAGTTCCAGAAAGTAAAGACAATGCGGATACCTGTGATACTCCCAGAGTAAGAAAAAAGACAATACACTATTAGAATGAACAAAAAAGAATGCATCTTGACAAAAACAGTAACAACATAAGATTTGTTAGACAACGTGGATGTTCATTAGAAAGGGAAGCACACTTACATAATGTATTTAATGTATTCTGGTCGTTGCCAGTATTGAAGGTACTTCAAGTAGCCAATGAATGCTTCATCTTCAAAATAACGATTCTGAGCTAAATCTGCGTTGGAATTCTGAAGTGTTAATCACATACAAGCTGCAAACTCAAAACTTCACAAAGGGTACATAAAAATAGAGAAAATGTAGAAGACTAACTCCAAACCAAATAAGATTACTGGAAATGTTTGGATTGATGTTTTGGAACTGATTATCTAATTATTATGATTTGACATTGCAATCATCACTTTTTGATTTCTGAATAAACAGATTTTGCTTCTGATTATCTGATCATACTTGTTGCAGCAGCACTAATTACTTAAACTAGAGTTACATGCTCACTGTTTCTTTCAATATGCTTGAAAAACTTACACTCCAATTTCACACGTCGCTGCTTTTTCCATAAAAAGTGTCATATAGTTAGTTTATCTATTAGCACCATAATGATCAGTATTTGCCAATCACAGAAACCTATGATTATCTGATTATCACTTGTACAACGTAAAAATGATAGAAGCACACTCAAAAGCTATCTTCTCAGACCACATCATTATAACTGATTATTTAATTCTATTTATTGAATACTGATAATAAATTAATAACCTTCAAAACATACATCTTGAAATCTCCTAATCATCTTCTAATAGAGGTCTAAGAAATCGTCTAGCATAAATCAGTACCACTTGCTCTATTTCTCAAAGTTTCTTAATCATTTGTGGAAACATCAGATATCCAAAGATTACCAATATGTAAGAGCACTCCCTTCAGAAATAACGTGCATACTATTGTACAGTAAAACAGACTTACAGTGAATATAAGTTGGATTGGCAAGGCATTGCACAAATTCAAGTTCAAGCAAAAATCTTTGACGTCCATCATCTGGGTCCTTGTATACCTTTTTGGGCCTGTAAAAACTATAGACATCAGAAACACGGTCTAAAGCTAATTTAATTCTAAATCCTAGCATTAAAAGGCCACATGCCTAAACTTAATATGTAGCTCATTCTTTTGGAAACACGAGAAACAAAAGCTTACGAGGTGTCGTTATTGGAAGAGTCATCCATTTCTTGACCTGAAGCCATGTGATCTAGAACATCAACAAGGTAAAATAACATTATTTGGTGTAAAAAAATAGCACACACAAATACTGCTTAAATGCTGCAAGCAAGATAACGAACCACATTTCAATTTATGAAGTAGAACTCATCTTATATCTCGACAAAAATACATAAAACCCAACGCGCTTTGCAATTTTCCTTAGCATATCTATAAATTCTTAAGTGGATAATGAACGTCCGCAAAACATAAAACTCAATACAACTATAAAGTCTAACCTGACCTACTAATGATCAATAACCTCAACAAAACCCGAATCCCTTTTTTCCTTTTAAAGCCAATTTATTCGCGCAACGGAACTTGAACCCACAACCTTTTAGTCGTCATACCTCGTAAGCCCGAAAACCGTCATAAACACCAAATCCTAATTAAAGTTAAAAAATTTACGACTTTAACTCTACAGCCATATAGTATCAGAAATATCCACTATATTATTTAGGGTTTTAAGTATTTACAGAAAAAAAAACTAAGGCTTTATCTAGTTCTAACAAAAACTGAGCTAATAATTACATATAAATTAAAAAACTTAACTATAAATAAGAACTTGATAAGTAATGGGTAGCAAATGGCGGTTACCGTCGTCGGAGATCCCACCGCCGATCAACGTCTTTAGTTTTCGGTTTTCCCCATCAGCTAAAATTAACTTTTCTTTAAAAAAATTGGGCTTATCAGGCCCAATATATAATAATAAATCAAAAGTCAAAACCTTGACTTAAGGCCCAAATTATATTTACAAAAAAACCCTTGTAAATAAAACAAATAACAATACCACCCTTATACAACATCATCATATTTTCTATCCCTTTCTTTTATTATTATTATCATCATCAATCAATTCTCAAAATAAAATTAAAAAAAATAAAAATAAAATCAAACCCTCAGTGTGTGTAAATTTCACACACAGAAACACGCAGATCGGGAATGGATCAAGAACAAGAGCATGAAGTTTATGGGGCAGATATACCTGATGAAACTGAAATGGATGCCGATATTGAGATGTCCAGAAACGATACTGAAGGCGATGATAATACTAGCTCCAAGGTTTCTTTCTATTTATAATCTATATCTATTTATATCTATATTTGTATCTAGTAGTTTAATTTAATTGTTTGTGGATTGAATGTGTTAATGTGAAGTGACTTAAAGCCCTAATTTGAATTTGAGTTTTAAAATAAAAATAAATTACATGTCTTTTTGGTGAAAAATTAGGATTTGGAGGATATGAAAAAAAGACTGAAGGAAATAGAAGAAGAAGCAGGAGCACTTAGAGAAATGCAGGCTAAAGTCGAAAAAGAGATGGGCTCTGTTCAAGGTGCTTTTTTATTTATTTTATTTATTTTGTATTTTCGGAAAATTTATTGATTGATTTTGTTACATGATGTATAATATTTGTTGTGTGTCATAATGAGTAGATTCTTAATGTCGTTAATGTTTGTACGCTTGGATGGATTATGTGAGTGGTTGGTAGACGTGAATTGCAATGTGTATATGCTTAACAGGGTAAGACGTAAAATTAAGCAACAAACTTGAGAAGCGGTGTGTTTGTTTTTGGTATCAACGGTGGGAAGTTAATACGACGTTTATTGTTATGATGAGATTGGTAGTGTTTCTTTTAGTCTAAATATACAAAATGCACTTTCTAGTAGACTGATAAGGAACATGTTGAGGGAAAATTAAGCACTAACAGTTGGAAAGCAGATTTATTAAGCAAGACGTCTATTCTCTGTTGTTCATTTTAGAATTAGAGATATATCCTGGAATTAGCAGCTTACGTCCCATCTTTTTGACTTTTTGTATTATTGATATCGAAAATGATTACAAAAGGGTGAAAGGTGAATGCAGATAATTGTGGGAAGCTTTGGATTTGCAGTTTCATAAATATAAAATATAGGCAGAAAACTTAAAAAATACATTACTTGTTCCTGCTCTAATGTGAGTTTTAGATCAATGAATAAGTTTTTTAGCATTTTGTTTTAGTGAAACATTTTCCGAGAAATTACGTAAAAATGTCCTATTGACCCATATTTGTCTACCAACTATAGCATTCTTTCTGGTTCACAATTAACTGATTAAGCCTTAATGCCTTATATGAACATTCTGTAAAAGGGATTTACTAAAGCTTAACTAGTTTTTACATGCCCTTAATGATGTTCGCTTCTGAAAATTCTGGTATATTGTGTTAGCTATAGTTCTTTTGTGCCACTTTCTTGTTTTTTTGTCTTCAAGAATCAAGAGAGTGCTGTTTCCACTTGTTAAATCTAAACATTAATGTAAGTCTAACATGATTTTTGTTTTTTTTACTATGCCTTTGAGTAGATGATTCTACTGGTGCTTCTGCAACTCAGGCTGAAAAAGAGGAGGCGGATGCCCGTTCTATATATGTTGGTAATGTGAGGCTCTCTGTCCTTTCACTTTATTTTAATGTATTTTGCACTTGATATAGTCTACAAAAACTAAGAGTGTTGCTGTGTTCAATATGATTAGTTACATGGCTTGAAAAACTAATACTTGTCATTTTACGGTCAATTATGAGAGTAATCTTTAAGTAATTTGACTGCTATTAAGTATATGGAATGATATGGCTGGTGTTATCAGTCTAAAGTCATCTTTAACGGTAACTTCCTGGACTATGAGTTTTAGAGCTATGGTGTGGGTTTTGTGGTTGTAATATACCTCATTAAGTGAAATACCTCTATAGAATTTTGGAATGAATAAATATATACTGATCTTTGGTGTAGTGGGTGGTTGTGGCTTTAAACAGAAAACATGATGCATTCTCTTGAGACCAAAGTACCTTGCTTGTATTGGTCAGGCACTTATAATATGCTTTTGAATTGAATAAAGATGTACTGACTTGTTTCTTATTATTAAGTGTATAGAACATGAATCAAAGTGTGTTTCAAAATGTATGGACCTTGACCAAACTGTGTGTATAGTTCTAGGAACACAGTTATTAAGCAATCTTATTTAGATGGTGGGTCCTTTTGTTTGTCACTTATCTATCATAACAATTTGCATTATGTCCCAACTTGGAAGATACTTTGTGATTTGAAGATGTGAGTTACAATCAATCCCGTTTCTTGTTAGATGGTTGTTTTATGTTATGTTTGTTGCTAGTTCTTTGTTAATAGTAACATAATTTAATGACTCTTGATATTTGTTATTATTCTAGATATTTGAGTAACCTCTAGTTTTCATGTTCTGAATTTCAGGTGGACTATGCATGTACACCTGAGGAGGTTCAGCAGCATTTTCAATCATGTGGAACTGTAAACAGGGTGACAATATTAACGGACAAATTTGGTCAACCGAAGGGTTTTGCTTATGTGGAATTTGTGGAACTTGAAGCTGTTCAGAATGCTATCCTCTTGAATGAATCAGAGTTGCATGGTCGTCAACTGAAGGTAAAAATAATTGGTTTTATATAGGGTGCAATGTAACAAAGGTGGCCTTGGGTTTTCATTAGTGAGTTTTTGAGCTGTGCAGGTTGCTGCCAAACGAACCAATGTTCCTGGGATGAAACAGTTTAGAGGGAGGCGTCCCAACCCATATTTCGGTTTCAATCCACGAAGACCTTACATGCCCATCCCACCAATTTACTCTCCATATGGTTATGGGTATGTATCAGACTCTATACTCGCTAGCTGTGCAGTTTCATTATGGCTTTTCTTTTTAACCATCTTGTGGTGTTACATAAGATGATTAGATGATCGTATCGTTATAGTAATCATGACTCCGGGGTTTCTTTTTTTTGAACAGCAACTCCGGGGTTTCTGTTATTAGAAAACTTGCCAATTAGACTATCTAGCTGTTGGTTGTTTTTAGTAGCCCATTCACTGATTTAGGCTCTTTCCATGACCTAAATTTGTTTTACCCTTAAGTTTAGAATATACCACAAGTAGTATATGTTACTGTAGTTGATTATACGTTATTGTCCCATAATTCTAAGGCCACTTCCAATGCAACAATCCCGGCTGCTCCTACTTGTGTTATAGATGATAACGAGGTGTTTTGATGTGCTATATGAAACCGATTATCTGATTATTGGCTTGAATCAATAATGATGATTGACTAGCGTTTGAATAAAATCATTCTGGTTATAAGTGTCTGGTATATATGGAGTCGAATAAATAGTATTACAGAATCAGTTCCATACCAGCTCAACTAAGCTGATTATTTATATGAATGCTAAAATACAAATTTACTCATTTATTCATTTATTATTTATTTAACTACATTTTATCTACATTTCTCATTTAGATATATAGTTGTTGAAAGTTTTAATGATAGTTTCTTATTTGAGCTTATTAATAAATGAAGAGTATTGCTCCTGTCGATAGAGAATTAGATCATCTTAATCTGAGTTTGTACTTTAATGTTATATCTTTACAATACCTAAAGATTGTCAAAAACTTAAACATATAATTACCATTTTCGATTCTCTTACTAAATACAATTAGAAGAATCCCCAATTCCTTTACCGCTCATTAGACGCAATTTGAAAAAAAAAGGTCCCATGTACCATTTGGTACCCTCTAATCCCCCAGCCAAGCTAGTGTCCAGGCAATTCTAAACCACTTAATAATCCCCTGACTATCTCAAGTTTGCCTTTGGCAAGACTCGAACAGGTGGCAGCTCGTGGCCACTGGGCTATTACCCAATGGCTAAAATAAAGTCATATACGACAAATAACTACTGTAATAGTTAGCAAAGTGGCATATCAAACTCAAACTGGCATCAAATTTAGAGTTAAGTGATTCAATGAGGTATGGAAGTATTCGCCCAGTTTCGTTTAGAGAGATAGAACGTGCAACAGATAAATTATAAATTTTTCTGATCATCACAAGTTGGGAACCGGAGGTTTTGGTAGTGTTTATAAAGCCATCATGAGTGATGGAAACATATGGGATCCAGGATGAGCCTTTCATCGCCCTTAGAGCAGTAACCAAGGATTTTAACAACATTTTTGTGATTTAGATCACCCAGAAACTCAATTTCAGCCTCAAGTTCCCTATGTCCTTGCTGTGAACCTTGGGCCAACCTTTTAACAGCCCGTATGTTTCCGTCACTCATGATGGCTTTATAAACACTGCCAAAACCTCCGGTTCCCAATTTGTGATGATTAGAAAAATTATCCGTTGCACGTTCTATCTCTCTAAACGAAACTGGAGAATACCCCCATACCTCATTGAATCACTTAACTCTAACATTTGATGCTTCAAAACTGCATGATTTGAAAACATATATATTAGGTAAAACAAACTCCCTATTCAACAAAGGAACTCTTTCCCATTCCAAACAAAACAAAAATGGTCACCATGTTATTAAACATATTAAAAAAAGATTGGGTTTTGTTGCCGTTTCTTGAAAGTTCCCACAAAGAATCATTAAAGATATTGAAAAAGGATGTTTTTTTTTTCAGTTCTTGAAAGTCCCCCTAACAAAAATATTAAATGAAAAAAATAAAAAGAAAATTAATTTGGGGGTTTTAAATCGATAAAAACAAATTCTATTTTCCCGCTATATTTGAATAACTACAGTATTAAAGTAATTACTATTTCCGGTAGGACATTTTGGTTATTCGATACGCATGATCACTTTCAAGCGCACAACTAAATAACAAACTTAGATATTCCATTTGCCCGCTATGTTTCTTTTAGCTTTCTGATCATGAAACATTGTGTGCATAAAATGAAAGAAAATAGTTGATATCATGTTAGAAGCATGTATTATATTTATAAGGCATGCTGCAGAGGTTAGTTACAGTAGTGGTCAACTTGATTAGCAATATTTTCAACGTTTTGACAGTGATTTCATGGGTAGGTTTCATGCATAAAGAGGATATTTATCAGCCTTGTGGATTAGTACTGTGGTCTTGTGGAGTGATTTAAATGTGTAGCACCAACGATCTGACTAAAAAGGGGAACTGGTCAAATGGTCAAATAGGTGAGGCAGGAGTGGGTGGGAGTCATCAAAAGCATTTGTGAAGGCAAAACTATTTATAAAGTTTTTAGGCTTTGCAATCGCATTTACCTCAAATACTTCTATCATATTTTTAAAAAAATGGACTCTGAGTGTTTTGGGCCCCCATTTCAGTCTGGTCAGTTTTGAGTGCCAATAAAAATAGCATATAAGCAGGTTACCGTTCTGCCCATTTGCTACCTCTATGTAAGACTATGAAAGCAATGCACAAGTTCATGATGATCACTGGCTAGAGGAATTGTTAGCTTTACTAGACAAATCATCAACTCTTTTTAATGCTAACATGACATAATACATTATGGGATGAGCTAAAGTCTCTTTTTGTTTTAATTTGAAAGTTATCACAATGGGCTACATGGAACTTGTGACTTGACCCGTTTGAAAGCAATTGTAGTTCTATTTGACTTCTCAACGCCTGGAATTTGTTACATCATATAGAAATCATCACATGATAGAAGTGATCTATCTGTGTTTAGCACTTAGCATACTGAAAAACTGTTACTAGGGGCCACCCTTTGTCCATCAAAGTGCATCACTATCTTTTTAAGACTTCCTTTAAAAAGTTAGTCTTTTTTGTATGGGAAAGTTTCATGCTACTTCAGCCACTTCCCATTGTAATTTACTTAAAATTCCCCTAAACATTCAAGTCTTACTGGTCAGGGAGTTGATTTTACATTTTTTTATGTAGCATATGCTGTTTGTAATCCAATTACATGTGAATGAGTTGATATGGTTATGTTATGTGACTTATATCATGTCTTATGAGATTAATAGAGTAACAAATGAGTAGTCCCTCGTTTCTGGATTTTTGCCGAATAATGACTTAAATCCATGTGTGTTAAGGCCTAAGGGCTTATACATCTACTTCATACTTGGTTATTAAAAATTCCCTTGACCTGACATTATATAATTCCTTGCAAATTAATTTGGTTTCATGAGATTTTAAGTTACACTACCCTCACTACAAAAACCTCGGAGATTATATAATTCCTTGCAATTAATTTGGTTTCATGAAATAATTCCCTTGACCTGACATTATATAATTCCTTGCAATTAATTTGGCCGGTACCTTAAAAAAGTTTGGAACAGAGTAGTATGTTAGTTCACTGTGATATTTGCATAATTAGTTTATAGTAGCTTACATTTTAGATACCAACATTTTCTTGTCACTGTGCAGAAGGATTCCAAGGGCTAGGAGACCGATGAGGTACCGGCCGTATTAATCAAGTTTCGAGGTGTTTTTCTAGTGGCTGAAAGAGGCAATGCTCATACGGAGTCCCACTAATAGACATTGTCTGTAGTCTAAGATCTGTGTATCATTATGTACCATTGATTGCATTGCCAAATCCCCTACATTAGCTTTACTCTTTCAAAGTTTCCTTTGTATGCACTTTAACATGCTTTTGAACCCAAAACTCATAGTCAGCATAACTTAAAAATTATTCTTAAAACTATTTTGCTCGAACTCATACAGTGTTGAGTATTTTTGGATGAAGTTTCTCCCCTTGTCACTTGACGATTTGTCACTGAAAGTGTATGAATTAATGTAGTGATGTGTAGAAACAACCTAAAGTTTCTTACCGCTTATTATTCATGCACATGCTTTACAAACATTAAACAAAAACAAGTGTATATATATACGCTCCCTCCTACAATATAGCAAATGATATACACTAAATCTTCAAACTAATGTTGAGGTAGTTTGGGAGGTGGAAGAAGCCATTTGGAAGCCTCAATATAAGAAAGTCTGAGATAGGGCTCTGCTTCTTTATCTGTAAGTTTCTTCACAAATTTTTCTCTTCCAACCATATCAGAACCTTGCCCTGTGTTCTTATATTCCGCGAAGTATAGGTTCCTACGTAAATGTTAACACGCCCACTATTAGTTTATACAAATAACATAAAGCTATGATATGGTCCCAAGAGTCGAGTATAGGTTCAAATGGGTTCCATTATCTTATTTCTATATGGCATGTTTGGGTTGACACAAGCATGTTTTTGTTCATTTTGACATATTCAAAAGTTCTTGTAAAAGAATGTGATAATAACAATGAGGAAAATGATTTAGGGGATTTTAGGTCTTTAGTAAACTAGACTTTGTGCCACTTTTGAGTTGGAAATATGCATTAATGATGATTTATTAAACAATAAAAAGTAAATATTATGTTTAATTAATGAGCTGATTATGAAAAAACAACCCCGTTCAATAAATAGCTGATTATACAAACTTACTTTTTAGGTGAAGGTTGATTGCTAGAGCTCCATCCTTTAGGGTCAACAAGACGGCCCAAATCCGAGTAAGCAAAAACCACCTTTGAAAACTTCTTCCATGCTCTTCCTAAGAACCAACCTTGTCCCACCCCAGTGACCGGGCAATGCACGAAGACATACCCAGTTTCTGATTCAGCCATTTCTCGAGCATTTGCGGTTATCCATGACTGTAGTTCCCCTGAAATGCAATGAATCTCTGTGTTCTGCAAACCCATTAATGTAAAACATAAAGTTTCAGAACAAAATGCAATGAACATATATAAAGTTAAAAAATGCATCATGGATCATTTGCTTACCAGATAGAGAGATTTTGCATTACCAAAGATGAAATCAGCAGTGCCTTCTATGTAACAATCTTTGAAGAAATGTCTACCACGATCGTCACAGAAAGTATCTTGAAACCCGTAAAATCTAACGTTGTAAAACGTAGCCATGTCCCCTCCAATCCTCATTGCTGCTGCTTGACTTCCTTTCATTTTACCATCAGGTCTTGGGCTAGAATTCTACATTACCAAACACTATGTTATCGAAGTACAAAAATTTAAAAATTACAAACATGTATGCATGTTTAAGGCGGAACAAAAAGGGTCATGTTGGGTAACATATAAAAACAGAATCAACATCTCTAACTTTTGACCAAGTCAAAAGGGGTCAAATTTGGGTTGATTTAAAATTCTAAATCACAATCTGTGTAGCATTCAAAGAGCTATTGCGTTATATGCACCCGAAAGTTACACATTATTTCATTAGTAAATATGCATGAATATAATCTCTTTATACAACAAGATAGTGAAATGAAATGTACCTTAATATGCAGATTAGCAGCAACGAAATAATCACCATCAACTGTTAATGTTCCGCTTTCAACGGTGGTATAAGTTGCTGCATTTCCATTAAATACCAACGTAGGCATTTTCTTTGGATCGCCCAAGAATGTAACAAACTTCTTATCCCTCTCCAACTTAATCTTCTCCGGGTATTCTCCTGGCCCGATAAATATAATGACCCTCTGTTTGTTTTTAGGAGGAATGCTGTTTACAGCTTCTTTTATCGTCGTAAAATCACCACCACCCTTCTTCATGACTTTTATGACCCGTGGTTTGGCCTCTGCAGCCACTAGTTCCGGGTCAAGAGTCCCTTTTCGGGCATTCAATGGTTTTACGTTATCCTTAAACCACTTTTGCACTTGTTTTGGGTCTTTAGGGATGGGTACTTTATCGTCCGAAAGGGTTGGATGAAAAAGGATCAAGAATGTGTTCAAAACAATAAGAAACATATATCTTTTTCTTACCATTGCACCACCTTTTGTTGATATATGAATCTTTCCTTCTTGGTATGTTTAGATAGTTCAATTTAGAAAATTTTGTCTATATGAATATAGACATATCTATGTGTATATATATGGAGAGAAAAAGAAGGAATGTTTGAAGGGTGACAAAGAGTTGGATTTGGCCAATTATGTCTTAATGGTTCTTGTGGTGAATTGATTATTGTGATTTATCTTTGTTCTCTTTCTATATTGATCACACCTTCATATATTTTACTACTATCTCTCACCATCTCTGAATAAAAAAACAATAATAATATGAGATGGTCAATATTTATTCTAAATAAAGAGTTCTTTTTCATAGAAAAAAAGACACAATAATGAAAAGAAGTATTGCAAAATATATATTTGAAAAAGAGAAGACTTCAAACAAACTAGCGAAAAGGAAGAGGACCAATTTTGGTTTGAAAGATTTAGTAACATTAAAACTTCTATTGAGCAACCACCAAGTATTATGAAGATATTTTGGTTAGATCACGTCGATCTAAATTTATGACTCAATTTTATTAATAAGCTAATAAGAAAAATGTTAAATAAAACCTTTAGAGTTTCACTTAATACGCATAAAAAGAATTGTATAATTTCATGTCAAAATCTTACCCTCTGAGTCTTAAAGGTCTTGGTTAAAATCTTGGTGTGAGCAAAATGCTTCCAGAAGCAGAGATAGGGGTTTTCTCTGAAATTA
>JANDBE010000001.1:24273100-24283477 GCA_024320915.1 Erigeron philadelphicus
CATATTAACATACATTTGAGACCCCGATATAGTTGAAATAGAAACAAAAAGTTGAAGCAAATGTTAATGTGTCATATAGCCAGAATAAAAGGGTAATGTGATGGGAACCCCTTAGGCCCATGTACGATTTTGGTACCCACAAATCCTCAGCAAGGATAGTGTCAAGGTAATTCATTCATAATCTAATCTTCCCTTTAACAAGATTCGAACCTGGGTTTCTCCCAGGAGGTGGCGGCTAGTGGTCATCCCACCAAAGTAAGATGGTTGTCATATAGCCAAAATAGGAATAAAATGTATATGTAATCGCCTTCAAAGTATACTATCGCAGTATTTTATATAGACACTCAACCCAAATGCATTGAGTGCTTATGTGAATTTGGGTTACGTCCCTTACGCATCTTCATCAAGGTATGTGCCACCTTTTTTTCTTACGCTTCTCCAGACCATCATCTTAAATACGCTCATCCTGATCATCATCTTCAAATATGCTCCTCCTAGTCATTACCTTCGCTCTTAGGCTCGTCATTTGTATCTTCTTCGGGTTCGAGATTGCATGTATGCATCCCTCTGTAGGTGATTGTGCACTTTTTAGAACGATCATGCTTATCCATGAAATTTTTTTTTTTCATTTTACAATTTTACAACTATTGCTTTATGTTTTTTTACATTCGTAGGTCACATATAACAAGTTGAAATTAACTTTAAGTTATATCAAATAATGATATTTACTTCATCACTAAACAAATAAATGGCCCCTCAAACTATTTAATAAAATAAGATATAGATAAAAAAAAATCCTTCACCTTATATTCCAACAACCATAAATAAATACTCTATATATATAATAATCATCATATTACACCATACAACCAATTCAATTAAAAAGGGGTCCATGGTTGGAATAACATACAAGATTTAGTATGCTTATGTTTAATTAATCAAAGCATAATTAAGCATGATAGGATCAAATATTATTAATCATTATATTATCCAAAGTTCCATGACAACAAATATAAGTTAATTATATCAGCCTACAAGGTACTTCAATAACATAAAAGTTTAGTATGCTTATTTTCAAATAAATCAAAACATAATTAAGCATGATAGTATCAAATATATACATCTACTAGAGTTGACAAGAACACAATTAGGTCTGTATTTGTTTATATCTTGTCTCCTGCCGGCATTCAAAATTGACAAGAATTAATCAATGGATCATAAATACCCTAAATAAACTAAGCAATCATTTATTAATAAAAATCTCTGAAAAGTATAGAAATAATAAACTTAATTTAGTTTGTGTTGTTTCTTCCAACTATAGCCGTCTTTATGTTTTTTACACGTTCTAATTCCACTTCAGTAGACACTTCAACCAAATCGGTTTTCAAGCCAAGAAAAAGGTTTGTCGGTTTTGAAATTGTGCTAAACAACCGGTCACCCTGTCTAACTTTCTGATAGAACTTAAACTCTGCATAGCATACTCAGTTGATGGTTGTGTTGCGGCTTGCGACAGGGTAGCTGCTTCTATAGTTCTATGTATTCCCACGTTCTACTTTTGCCTACATGGTGAAAAGTCATTAATTATTGTCCATGGGAACTGGTTGCCGCATTCTCATCAACTCATAATTTTTATGCACAGTCCTCGAATTCAATACTTTCGAGGCTTATAGTTAACTAGTAACCTTCAAACTACTCCTTTTGACCCCTATAAGATTTTTAAAGTTCATATATATTATACAAAGAATTGAAAGCAAATCATATCTTACATAATTTAATATGCATTAGTAATCAACCGGAAATCATCTTTTATAAATAGGTCTGAAACACATATTCTGAAATCTGTTCATGGTTCAACATACAATTAGTTCAACCACATCAGTTGTACTATGATGGTCGTTTACATCTTTATACTGCGCTAAACGCTGATGGCACGTTTATGGTGAATCAAGACCTTAACTGCTCTTGATAATTAGTAAGGTCCATATTTATACTAAATCTAATCATGAAGGTAAAGTTAGATTGAATAAATGATTTAGTGATCCTCATAATAATGCCTGGATTTGCTGTATGTAGTTTAATTTGGAGTTAATTCTTGTATTCTCATCATCTCATGCACACTTCCCAAATATTGTTTAATCTTGGGTTCTTGGATCAATAGTACTCAACCTAATTAAGAAGGTAAATTTAGATTGAAAAGTGATTAAGTGATCCTCATTATTATGACTGTATTCAAGATAAGTAGTTGAATTTGGTGTTATTGCTTGATTTCTCATCATTTGATTTACCATTTCATTCCCATTTTTATGTATATTTTTTGTCGCGATTCAAAATTAATGTATGTATATACGCTAGCTTAATTAGGATAAAACCTGTTTCAACTCTAGTTTGATTCACTCTATGTTGAAAACAAAAAAACTAATTAAGGTCATTTTAATCACTAGAACTGGAAACTTTTGTGGTCTTGCCACAAATAGGGCATGATAGGGACTTCTTTTCGCACGTTGAACAAACAGGAAATTAGTGTATACACGATAACCACGTCTAAGTCATATGCAACTTCTTGCAGAAAGAACATTCCTTTATCGTCTCTGGCATTGAATTAGATTGGCTACGTTCCTTAACAGCGGCATCCTTAAGATCCATCTTTATTTCCATTTCTTTTTGTTTGCAAGTTTTGCTTAACCTCTTTAAATGCTTCCCTGAATCCCTCTGAAAATTAGGCAAACATAGTAGTTGCATGAATAACAAAAAAGAAAAAAAGTAATTCCGAAAAATGAATTACTTCCTTGCTAAAACTATGTAAGAATGATTGATTAACTAAAGAAGAAAGCTTCTTACAAGTTTATGGATGCGGGCCTTCTCCTTTGAAATGAGCAGATTGATACGGCGTATCATGGCGGTGTATTCTGGAGGAGGCTCCATATATGGAAATGGAACACCAAAGTTTGCAGACATAAAATTTGATCTATAATTGAAATTTTATACACATTAGAATATTAGATGTTAGTATAAAGCATAAACAAGCAATGTTAATAAGAGATAGAATTATGTTTTCAAACAAAAAAACCTCCATTTTGGGTGCCATTGCGCAAATAGTAAAAGAGAAAGGGGTATGTTGATAAAAAGGTAGTGGTAAGGGCAAAAATTAAACACATTCAAAGTAAAGGTAAATAGATATTATAAGTAGTCTTTTAACTCTAGGTAAGGGTAAAACTGTTTACATCTTAACTTCTGACATATACCGGCGTAGAGACCCAAAAACTCTAGTTATTACTTACTTTTTTATAAAGTAAAGATAGAAAAAAAAAATGTAACAACTATGTGATAACTGATGAGTAATTATGAAATGATTAAAGTACTTTATAATGGATCTCTATAGTGGTATGAAAATCGTGATCTCTAATGTAACGTTTTTCCTTAAGTAATGTTGGAATCTTAGATAACTAACCAAGTTTTCTTTTTTACCTATTCTAAACCGTGGTTTATTAATACTATATCTCTAGTTAGAGATTTAGAACGGCGTAAAAATCGCGACGCTGTGATTCTTTGTATCCAACTGGGTCTTTGCATACCACACTATGTAATTGAAATTGATTCAAATATGTGACCTATTTCTAGCAAAAGTCATTAACAATAGTTTACGCGCGAGCTATGGTTAACATCAAAAAAAAATTGCCAATGAAGAGATTATCTTTTAGAACTTGCTAACCATATAGTTTACGAGCTATGGTTAACATCAAATGAGAAAATGAAGAAAATGCTATACATAACTTTGATGTCCCTTTTGATTATATTAACTTAAGTTTGCAAAATCTTCATATTTTTTTAGCCAATTGATGAGCATAATACATTGAATCTGTATAATTGTCTTCCCACAATATGGTGGTAATTTTGTTAAACGAAGCAAGAAAAACAAAAAAAAAAAAAAAAAAACACTTTCAACTTATGGGGAAAAAAACAAATTAAACTGAATCACTTAGCCCACTTGGTATAAAATCTTATCTAGTAGTTTAATTAGCAACATAACAAATTTGTCCTTAATAAAAGGTCGTTCATAATTTGATATTTTAAATGCCTGTGGTTTCAAACTTTAAATTCTTTTTGAGAATTAACCACCTCTAGACAGCTAATATTGAAGGATAAGATGGTTTATATTTGGAAAAAAAGTTAGTAGTTATATAACTAATTAAATTAAATTTTATCAATAAGAAGATCACATGAAACATCAAAGCAAGCTATCATGAATTATTCACGTCATATTTTTGTTGCTTTTGGGTCACAGTTGTACATGATTTTGATCATTCCATGCAGTATATAAAGTGCATACCATTTAGTTCTGTTTACTTTCATTGAATCTATTTTTGGCTAAGAATGTGGGTTTAAAAGGTCTTCAATATTACACAAATCAATCCCATCTAAACAATTTGTAAGTTATTCCTAAGAAAAAAACACACAAAGTTACATCCAATGGCTGAACAAGACGGCAACAGAAACAACACGCATAACTATTGGCCTGTTGGTGGCCGAGGATCTGCACCACCAAGAGCCCCAGGAGCCGAAACCCCACCCCAACCACCAGCACTAACACCTTTCCCACAACCCTTTTTAGCGCTATCCATTGCTTGGCCTAGTTCAAGCAGCCAACCCGTCACACGGTCTTCTGCTATATGCCCAGTATGTGGAAAGGAAATGCACCATGAAAAAGCCCTTAATGGGCATTTGCGCTGGCATACGTACAAGGATCGAGAAGAGGCTGCCGAAAGGATGGTCAGGGCTATAGCCTCATCTGTGCTAGTTGCAACAAACGGAAGGGGAAGCACATCAAGAAGGCAAGAGTTGCCCGACCTAAATTTGATTCCCCCGCCGGAGGATGAAGAGTAATGGGTGTGGATTCTGTGGAAGCAAGCATAACTACTTTATAGCTAGCTAGGGTATCCCGGGATACGGGTCTACTCGACTCTCAAAGTGTCGTTTTTCTTTATAAGTAGTGTAATCCTTTATTAGGTGTCATGTTTCTTAATAATTAGTGTAATCCTTTGTTAGTGTTATGGGTCTTAGTCCTCTTAATGGTAAGTGTTTTTCATTAATCTGTTTACCATATCTAATGAAGTCTTTTTATTATTGTTAATGTATTACGCTATCTTAAAAAGTTATGATACAAGTCACCATGGTTGCTCTTTGCTGTGATAAGAAAAATAAAATGAAAACAAAAGTAGATAAAGATTGTGAACCTAATAGCAGTGAACGATTGTAGAAGTGAAAAGCCAGTAAACAAAACAACATAGATATTACATAAGTTGGTATATTCAATACACAGATTATGAAGTGTGAACTTATAACTATAGGATACATATAATTGTCCACCAAAATCATAATTTCCCTAAATCTCGATGTACAGTGTGTATTCAATAACCAAAATGTTCATGTTTTCCCGATACATGATGTAAGTTGCAACTATCTCATTATAACATCACGTGTTGCCGTACGTGTGCTGCGCACGTGTTCTATGCTAAATATCATACCATCCGTACAAAACATCAAATCCTCCATTTAAACTCCATATCAAGCTCCAGATACTGCAAATTGTGCGTTACAATGATAATTTTGATCATGTCTACATCCGTTGCATTGTGTCCTCATACAAATTCCTGTCAGACCCAAGGTAAACACAAAATACATATGAGTATCAGTTTCCATTTATTCAATTTATTCCTTTTACGCTATTGTAAAATTCAATATACAAAATGAATGGTACAAATAGAATGTGTAGATTTTGTTTCACATGCTCATCTTCTACCTGCGAGTGTCATCCATTATTATGTATAATTAACGAGACTCTATTAAAGATGAGATAGGTTATTAATGGTGCATAAGTCTAGCGACATGTTCGAACTTGGGAGAGACCTTTCGAAGCTTTGATGGTGTATATTCCTAGATTCTTATTTGGAACAAGAAAACCATAAAAAATAATGTAGGGACCGTAAGTTTTTCGATTCATTGGTGTTTCATGTATTTTGGCCATGGAACTTAGTAGATCCACTATAGTTGGAGTTGGGAATGTCGGGTTTTGCCATATCACCAAACGCGGATGGTTGGCAACATTGGGCTTAGCTTACATGGTCTCCAGAACGCAAAGGTGTTACAGATGTGTGTATGTAGCGTTCGAGGATAACTCAGTGTTCCCAATGTTGGGCATTGACGTGTTTCATTAACTTTGTTTGGATGAACCCAATGGTAAAATGACAGTTGGCTACGTGTAGAAGACAGGCAATACCACTAGTCTTTGACCTATATAAATACATATACATACATACATATATATAGTGAAAAGTTAGGTTCGGAACCCCGAAAATTGCAGGAACCCTTAGGAACTTCTTAAATCAATCTCTACCATTCATAGTTCTTAACATGGTGATTGTTTTTTGAGTTATTTGGATGAAATTTTAGATTTTACAATTTTGAAGACATGGATCTTCATCTGTTATACAATTATGGAGACACGGATTCTATGATCATATGTGCATAAATAGTGCTATGAGCATATGTATGCAAATACGCAAGTATGTTAAATACATGTTTAATGAGAGAGTTAGTGATCCAATGTACATAGATAATCATATGAACATGTGTAAGCAATTATATAGTCAAATGAACATTTGTAAGCAATTATATAGTAAATAATTTTAATTTAGAGGAGGTTCTTGCAATTTTTGAGTTCCTAAAATAACCTTTCCTATATATATATATATATATAAACCACTGGGTAATAACCCAGTGGCCACCAGCCCCCACTTTCCAGGAGGGATCCTGGGTTCGAGTCTTGCCAAAGGCAAACTTGAGATAATCATGAGATTATTAAGTGGTTGGGGGATTAGTGGGTACCAACTGGGATCAGGGGGTTCCCATCCCTTTTATATATATCCCTTTCGTATGTTCTCTAAGCAAAGCCCAGTGTTGCCACCACCAGCTTTTGGTGATTTGGCAAATCAGTGTTCCCAAAGCCGGGTATAATGGTTGTAAAAAACTTTTGTGGCCAAAATAAGTGAGATACCAATGGATGGTAAAAACATATAGTCCCTACAATTTTTTCAAATAATCATAATTGGGAAACAAATCAACCATTAAGATGATTTCTTAAAATAATAACTAATGGAGCGACAAGAAGCTAATGGTTATTTATAAACTATGTTTACCTTAAGTCGTAAAGGGAATGGTATGAGAATACGTTGCAAAGACATATACAAGATCCATAATCACATAGTAGCGCACAACATGCTGTCTAGAGCACCACATGCAACAATAATGAAGGACATGACTTTAGAATAGCATGACGTTATCGAACGAATGATATATATTTGACATAAACATGTGAAGGGCACGGGGTAAAGGCCTGTCATGAAATCTACGTTATGAAATATTTGCAAGTTTCAATCATGTATCAAGAAAGCTAAAGCTTTTCTCGGTGAAGTGTTATTCTAGCTAATAATAATAGATTCTAAAGACTTTCCTTAACTGTTGAAAAATTTAGTATACTAAAATTGATTGCAATGAATAGAATGTGAAGGTTGAAATTAACATGCTCGGTTTCCGCCCACATTTATCACATGTTGTTACTTAAGTAAAAGTGTAAATTGAACCTCCACGAATTTCGGAAGACGTCATTTATAACAAAGTCAAATTCAGGGCAAAGACCGTTGACGAGGTATGTTACTAGATTTTTTTATTCAAAATTAGAGAATCTATGTTGACGGAGGAATCAAACATCAATTTGCTTTTTCAATTATTACCAATGATAGAGTGATCCCCAATGATGGAAATATAACTAATGATAATATTCCGCAATGCAACATCAATTCCAATCATTAGCATTGAACATTTGTATTTACATTTTTAAAAAAAATTATCTACCAAGACATCAGACTTTCCCTAAACTTCAACGTGCACGTCATGTGGACTTAAAACTACCATTTTCCAACTTTCCCGGTACATGTTGCACCTAGCAAATATTTCTATAACGTACGTGAGTAGTTAACTTACGTGTCTTGTTTGCATATCGGCATATCCTATATCAAATATCATCGTTGTGTCATATACTAATGCCATGCATATCAAAACATCATGTCCTCCATTCTTGATGCATGTCGTGCACTCGTGCTCTAGACATTGTAGGTGTTGTGCACAACATGCCCGAATGACCGAACCGAAAGACTGAACCTGCCTAAAAAACAACTGAACCAGCCTAAACCATCCAGTCTTAAATACAACATTCTCCCCTAATTACGGTCCACATCCGGTCCAAACCCTAAAATGTCAGTCCGAGCGGCCAACTCGGAATACGAACAGAGTTTCGTATAACTAATACTCCCTGGCAACCAAAAACTCCAAAGCATTTAATACCCAAAGATCTTTTTGGTTCTTTCAAATATATCTCTCATCTAACTTCCCTCATTTTTAGAATATTTATATACATAATAAAGGAAGCCAAAAACCAACATACATACATTAAATTACATACATTGAGCCTAGCAGCCGATCACTCTCTAATGGCAGCACAAAACCAGTCTTGACCGAATAAACCAACCAAAACTAGTTTGGCTCAAGCCTAACCGAAGATAATTCGGTTCCGTCTTCATTCCTAAGTTTTCCAATTTTGGGGTTTTCCGTCTTTCCTAGTTCGTTCTAAGTCCAACCCACACGGTCTTTGAACTGAGCTCATCCCTACTTTGAAGTTACCACCTTGCCAAAATCTCTCTATTAGTTCATAAAAATTTATGATCGTTCCAAAAACCTATATTATCCTACACTTACTCAATTATCCATACTTAATATCAAATCAAAAAGAATCATGCACTATAATGGTTTGAAGAACTTTTAAGTTGGAACTAGTTGAGTTTATTATTACTAAATTACTTAAATGCAAAATTCACGAGTTGCCTTCCGAGGAGTGTTTGTTTTTTGTTCAGGTCTCGAGCCTAAATCTAATGTATATTCTCAGTGAATGACGGCCTCCTTTCATCCATCATGCATATAGTTACATTATGGTAATGTTTGGCTCTCATGATTTCTTCATCAAAGTATAGGGTAATTCTAGGCTATGAAGAAATTGAGGGCATGTACCAAACTAATATTGAAAACATTAATCCTGAATAATCTCAATAGGTGACTTAGTTCAATCGAAACTTTCTGTTAGTGGCAGATCTTGAAGTTTTTAGTAAGGGGCAGAAAGTCACAGGACCTAGAAAAATTTTCTCCATCACTAGGCTTCGAGTATTATATTTGAAATGACGTTCCGATTTGAGTCAGGTAACATAATAATAACACTAGAAATCTAAGTTTCTTCAATCCTTCAAATTACCATTCTTGATGCATGTCATGCTCTAGACATTGCAGGTGTCGTGCACTACAGGCCCGAATGACCGAACCGGAAGACTGAACCCGCTTAAAAACCAACCGAACCAGCCTAATCAATCCAGCCTAAGATACAACATTTTCCCCTAATTTTGGTCCAGCTCCGGTCCAAACCCAGAAAAAGTCGGTCCGACCGGCCAACCTCGAATACGAACAGATTTCGTATAATCAATACTCCCTGCCATCCAAAAACTCCAAAACATTTCATAGAAGATCTATTTTGTGGTTTGAAATGCATCTCTCATCTAACTTCCCTCAATTTTAGAATATTTATATACATAAAGAAAAGGAAGCCCATAACCAATATACATACATTAAAGTACATACATTATACCTAGCAGCCAATCAATCTGTAAAGGCAGCACAAAACCAACCGTCTGGACCGAAAAACCAATCCAAAATTGGTTTCGCCCAAGCCTAACCGAAGACAATTCGGTTCGGTCTTCAGTCCTAATTTCCAATATTTGGGTTTTCTGTCTTTCCTGGTTGGGTCTAGTCCAACCCACCCTGTCTTTGAACTGAGCTCATCCCTTGTTTAAAGTTACCACCTTTCCAAAATCTCAATTTTTAAATATTTTGGTTCATAAAAATTTATTATCTCTCCAAAAACCTATCTTATCCTGCACTCACTCAATTATCCATACATAATATCAAATCAAAGAGAATCACACACTATAATGGCTTAGAGAACTTTTAAGTTGGAACTAATGAGTTTATTATTACTAAATTACTTATATGCAAAATTCACGGGGAGTGTTTGTTTTTTGTTCAGCTCTCGAGTCTGAATCTGATGTATTTATTCTCATTTAATGACGGCCTCCTTTCATCCATCACGCATATAGTTACATTATGGTAATGTTACTTTGCCCATGATTTCTTTATCAAAGCAGTGGTGGAGCTATGTGGTGACCACGGGTGGCCATGGCAACCCCTCAATTTTTATGAAACTCTATAATTTTAATACTATTT
>JANDBE010000001.1:24507290-24518029 GCA_024320915.1 Erigeron philadelphicus
CACCCATTTCGTTGAGATATTTTTGTCTCTTTGCAGCTTCAAAATAACTGGAAGAACAGGCTCGTGGATCCATCTGCAAATGACCGTAAATCTGCTGGTTTCACCACAGCTCTACATAAAGGGCATGTTCTTTCTCTTTCAAACCTGAAAAAGATGGTCCCAATTGGTCAAAACTCTAATTGGGTCCTCCTAGATACCGTGTCTCGCCATCATTAGTTGCCAGGTCCAAAGCACCAATTAAAATTACTTGTTTACATATTATTGTAACAATTAAGTTGACGGTATAAACAAGAGGTGGACATATGGAATGGACAAGTCATGCGGGTTGGGTAAAGGATCACAAGAGGCAAGTTGTATAGGTCAAAACAGTTAGGTGACCTACAACGTTTATGTTGTCAATTTGTTAATATGTTTACAAGTGATGAGATCACAAAATTCCTTTATTTTCTCTTTAATGAAGGTTGTTTCAGATTTTTGATAAAAACGGGTTCCTTAGCTTATTAACATCAAATAAATAGGATTGCAAAGTTTGAAATGAAATATTACCATTCTGAAACACAATCTTCACAGAAGATGTGTTTACAACGTAATAACACCGGAGCTTGTATTTTTTCTTGGCAAATAGCACACAAGTCTCCAGCTTCAAGAACCTACAAGTAAACACAAGACAAATGATAAGTTTAAGACGAGACCACAAAAACTAATACTCCCTTTGTCTCTGAATATATGCAAGGTTTGTTCAGCCATCTAGTTTGTATAAACTGTTTGACTACAATGATAATATTGGAGGAGATTCTTGAAGAAAAAATTCTTAAACTGAAACTTTGCTCAAATGAAATGTTTCATTCATCTTTAGTACAGAGGGCTATTTTGACTAAGTTATATGTGACAGAGTCATTTGGTTATGTCTTATTTTATCTATTAGGCATTATGTCTTATTTTAATCTATTAGGCATTGCAAAAAGGAACTTATTTATGCTTGTTTTAAAGAGCATATCTACAGGCTTTTGATTGAAGCAATTTGACACAACATATGATATTCCTTATATTTTGTTATACCGACTGTAATTCGTGTTTAATTCGAAAAACTGATATGAAGCCCAAAATATGGAAATATAAGTATCTATAAAGCTTTTTTAGTATATAAAGCAGCAGATTCCATCATCATACCTGTTCTGGTGTTGCATAGGATCCGTAATGGACATCCTTTCGTGATAACGCCTTCATTGCGGTCCAGAAAGATCCAACCTATGAGCAAAGAGAGCATACATTTGTAAAACCCAATGATATAAAACTTATGTGATACACAAATGCATCGCTTTTGGTGCCATCACAACTTTTACCTTCTCAACAATGGATGTAAGCTTGAAAGTTAGATATAACCCTGTTGTCAAAGACGAAAAGAGACTCCCATATTCTTTATTTAGAAAGAACCGGTACCAGACTGGAGCAGGTAAGAACGCACGGTACAACAGCAGCCCATACTCGACCAGGGTCAGCATTTGACCCTAAAATATTAAACATTCCAGTCAGAATGTGTTGAAAACGTCTGAAACTCGAACATCATGAAGTATTAGAGGCAAGCTAGGGAAGTTGGGTATGTCCGTGATGAGTCAAAAAGGGTTTATGTCAAAACATGTACTCATGTAGTAACTTTTTTGCATCAGTGAGAGGGGTTGGTTAATTATGAGGACTTCGCTGCACAAGACTTCTTTAGGGGCTATAGCTACATTGTTAGGATATGCCTAAAAATGCTGTACATGAAACTAATGTCCACCTAAAGACATATGCATGTCCTAACAAATTAAATAGAGCCCAAGGGCTATGTTTAGCAAACACCTATTTTCTATAATAACATAATTAGTGTGTTTTAATGATTATAAACGTTATATTTCAACAGTTATATAATGTTCTTGATCTATTGATTTAGTATGTGTACGAGTTATTTATATATTTCACTCGACTTTCAACTCATTTAATCCATTTCCCCTAAGCTTAGCCTCATTTGACTAGTTAGAGACGAAACATAAATTGGCAATGGGTCAAAATTGGCACCTTCACAGAATAAGGTTCAGTACTTTATAGAGAACCGTTGCCCAAGACAAGCATTCTATCAAAAATTCACCAATTTGACAAACAGTTATGGCAGTAACTAATGTGCCACATACATGTCTCAAAATAGACTAAAAGTATTATGGTGGCTTACACTTGCAAATCTAGTAACACATCATGTTTTGAAATGGAAACTTTTATGGTTGTCAGATACACTGAAGTTAGAACACAAAGATATATTGGCTAATATATTGATAAATTATTGCATTTGCACATTTATCATATTCGTATATGCTACATTACCTGCCTACGGAAATTATGGCCCTTGCCATTCCTATAATACATAAGCAATACCAACTTAAAAGCCATTGCTGCCTGCCGCACCATTGTATCTACACACATAAAAGAACTTGTAAAAACATGTTATACTCATAAAACAATTAATATGTATAAAGCATGCCAGCATGGAAGACATTGCTCTTTCACGTCAAATCTAGTTTCTTTATGGCAGGTTTTCAATAAAGATGGTTTGATTTCAACTAGAAGCTGCAATTTAAAACGATTTACTCATGAATCGATTGATTTGGGTAATAATTTATTATTCATATGTCAAAACAAGAAAAAAAAACCTGAAAGGTAAACGAGTAAATAGGGTCGAACAAGTCAAAAGTCACTCGAACAGGTATTATTGATGCATCAAAGCTCCCAAGTGCCAAAAAGGTGCTTCAACTCGACTCACTCCGACCCAGTCTGTTTCAAATAGTTTAAGAAAGTTCTCCGCTTTCACCCTATACCCAAGCTTAAGGTTTTATAATTCCCTATATGGCCCTAGTGACTTCATCACCCCTTCTACTTTTCAATAAAATTCCAAGTACAATGATTTGAATTTAAACACGCAAACTAAATTCATACCATTCACAAGGATGGTGAATATAGCATGCCAAAATGGCGGTATTGCTTTTGGCGGAACCATGAATAAGGGGTAGCAAAGATCATCATTTTGGTACCACCAGTATACTCCAATGACATGAAGCACAAAAACAATATAATAACCTGCAAGAACAGACAGTCTTCTCTCCCCCTGCAAAATCAGTCGACCACTAAGCTTAAGAAAAGACAATCAACGGAAAATACATTGATTCACATATATAAATACAACTTTAGATAGTAGAAGTTGCCTTATACCTTTAAAGCTGTCTGCTTTCGGAGAATATCATTAGACTTGTACATGAAGGCAGTTACGTAAATAGTGACAAAGAAACCTAATATGAAAATACTTTGTTAGACAACAGGTCAATAGCCCGAAACATTCATTGATCAAACCTAAACTAAAAGTCTAAAACCATCTTTCAAGATCAAACCATAAGGCATAACATAACACTATATCATAAATTGTGCATATCTCACATCAAATGTCTCACATAAAACTCATATAACAAACACAAATGGTAGTAACACGAAAATACGTCAAAACAATAATCAAATTATATATACCTTGCAAATGCTGGCGAATGAAGACAATTAACAAGAGTAGCGAAAACGGAAGAATCTGCTCAACCCATCTAGAAACCTGCTGCATATCGTACCGTTGTTGATAAGACGAATCACTATGACTCCCACTTTCCCCATTCCCACCATCTCCATCACTCGAATCCGCCACCTCTGGCCCACCAACCGACTCACCACTATCTTCTCCAGATTCCGGAGAACCAGTTATCCTAATAGACACCTCACCATTTTGATCACCACTAGTCGTGACACTATTCGAATCACGATTTTCATGATCATGAATCAAACTAGCCTCTGATTCATGAAAATCGTTAATATTCGACCTCGGTGGTGGTCTTAGGACACCGGAATATTCCAAAATAGTAGTAACAGGTGCTTGTAAGAATCTAATAACATCAAACGACGTCGTTCTACTACTTATCATTCTACCACTAGGGCTTAATGATGATGAATTTGCTATATTATTATTATCAAATGGATCAGAATCTGTACTACTACTATTTGTATCAACAACACTTGTTTCCATTTAATTTAATTAATTGATAAAGAAAAAAACACAAGAATTAAATGAAATTAAGACAAAAACCCTGAAATTAAGAATGAATTATTATGATTGGGACAAAAGAAAAAACAAAGTCAAAGGAAGCGATATAAACGTTTGTGTGTATGTATGTATATATGTCTGAATCACGGAAAATTTGGGGTAGGGGGGTTTTCTAGTCTGAATGATTCAATTACTAGTATATTTATATATGTATATTTTTTTAGTTTATTTTAGTTTATGAAATGGGAAATGTAATACTTACTGAGAATAATAATTGAATTGAAATGAATTGAAAATGAAGAAACGTGTAATGGGTGCAAAGTGGGGGGAAATTATTACTATAATTATGATTAATTATATTATATTTATTGGATTTAAATTAATTAAAAGGGAAGGGAATTTGGGTGTGGGATCTAGAAGGAGAAAGTGGAATATAGGGGAGAGAAGAGCAGAGATGACCGTGTCTGAAGCTCTGAAAGCTAAACGACCAAACCATGATATGTTTCGTTTGAATTCAACTGAAGTTGGTAAATGATGTTGGGGTGTGACCACTTACCTTAACTAAAAATGGTTTTAAAATGGTTGTATAAATACCTACATATAATCCTTTATTTTAAACCATCTAAAATATTCGTATAATCATTTTATTACTATAATTTATTTAAAATATTTTATTTTAAAACTCATATATTGATTTATTTTAAAAATTTTATAGGTGATTTTAATATTTGATGCTCTTAGATCATAGTTAAATTGATGTTTATATATGTTCAAAATGTGTTTTATAAGATAAAAGGAAGGGAAATAAAAATAATGGGAGGCCACCTACGTGTAACATGAGAGTCTAGATTTTCAATTTTACAAGCCAAAATGTTAGATTTATATAAAATCGAAGCATGTATGAGATTACCATTCTCATAATTAGCGTAAGCCAATAAAATCAAACAAAACCACAACATGTATTCTAATTGCTAATGATTGGGAGATAAACTCAATTATTAAAATTAGTTTTAATTAAGCACATAAGCAAGAATAAACTGCTAGATTAATGCAAAACATTATATATAAAAAAAAATTAGAGACTAATAATTGGAATCCATTATTGTGATTCATTTGCTTTCTATAAAAACCATAACTTGACTTTAACCGGTTTTGGTAACACATGCAATGTTTTTGTTTGTAAACAGCAATCAACTTTATTATTTGTGAAATACGAGTATATGATTTTTAGTTATAGTTTCAAATATTTGTATCATTTTTAAAAGGGGAGTTTGTTTAAAATATGTAATTTTTTTGCTTGTTGATTAAATTCTCAACTAAAGAGAACCAAACAAAGAAGAAGAAAAAAAGCATATTTCACTTCTTGCAATCTACCTTAAGGAAAGTATCAAACCAATAATCAAATTTGCATAGAATAAGGTAAATTTAGACATTTAGTTCATTGTTGACTAGAAAAGAAAGAGTATGAGGTGTAATGGTTACATTCTTTCACATCTAATCTTGGTAGTCAATGTTTGATCAAAAGATATATTTAGTGAACTAGTCTGATTACATGTGATAAATATTAACGACAATCACACAACATAAACACACAATCTATATGGTATTTGACACAACTGTTCGATAATGCTATTGTAAATGAAACATAACTACTTCCAAAATATCCGAATATAGGTAACAGTTTTATGCATTTCGTAACAATTTAAATACATCCAATGCCTTTTTTAAAGGCAAATCTACTATACTCTCATGCTACTCCAATAAACATCAAGAAGCACTAATGTCTTGGATTGGTTCCGAGTCAACAGGGTTGCTTGGAAAGCCTCGGGGAAAAGATACAGAGGGTTCCAAACCTAAATAAACATCTGTTACTCCAAAGACCCAATATTATAAGAGTAATCTACACTCTTTTACTCTCCTTCATCCAATAAAGAGTTTGAATTCAGTGATTTAAGAACATAACTAAATGTACTGTATCCGGAAGGGACAAGAATTAATTATTAATATTACCAAATGAGGGTAACACCTTTGAAAATTACCATAAATACATTCATGTTACATATATCGCGATCACTTTACATGTATATTGCATTACCACATTTGACATATCACGCTCATCATTCAAGCTAATACAACGTTGGCATTGCTCATACAGCGGTTACGTCCAATAATAAGGATATGAGACGGAAATATTCTACGACTATGACGATGTACCCCTTCGAGTAGTCATACGAAAAACTTAGTAGGTAAAGACTCTTTACGAAGGAAATCTATTTACGAAGAGTGTCTAAGAAAATATGGCTAACGGTCCATTAAGGATTGATACGAACTCCCTAAAGGATAAGTACAATCATCTATTTAAATTCCGAAAATCTCTAAGATAACTCTTAGAAGATAATCACAAATTGATATCGATATAACGAATGGATAAGTGCTACGGAGAAGAAGTAAGGATAAAACTCAAAGACTCTTCTAAGGATCCCTCTCCACAAAGGAGAAGGACTTCTATATAAATATTGCACGAGCCATTCGTATAGCATCATCTCAGAATCATCCGCAAAACCCTAATACAACATCTAATCGATCGTTCATCATAAAACACCAACCTTCATCCGGCGTAAAGGTATCAATACCTACCTACGGGGAATCGCCAACAAACCTAAGAAAACCTCTTAGGTTTTCTCTCTAAATCACCTTCAATCAAAACACCTTTGGCACGGTTTAACGCACAATCAGACTACGTTGGTTAAAAAATGTAAGAATTGGTATTTGAAACCTGATGGATTTTCTCCAATGTCAAAAACCTTACTTATAGAGCACGAACCAATTGGTAGAGCGAACTCTTTTTAGCATATTAAAATATTGTTAACCCTTCACTTGTTACTCATTTGACCTATTCAAGGTTGGCGCAATACTCCTTAAAATATACCGTATTAATTACATATATATTTGTGCATTCTAGGCTGCTAGATATTGCTTATAATGTAATGCAACATCTTCTTGTTGAATTCAAATTTCCAACCTTATATGCCAAATATAGAGTTATAGATCACGTCAAACATTTGATTCGTATACTAAAAAACTCGGTTTATATCAATGGAACTTAACCAAGAATATGTTCTTTCATAATTGGTGAACCGGAGAAAATACCCTTGGTTCTATGTTGGCTTAGGGGATCAGTTTAGGTGTTCAAACCATTTTCACACCATGGATATCAATAGTGAATATCATATCTCTACATGTTCACACATGGTTAATAACATAAAAGAAAATCAGGGTGCAAAAAGCGGAAATTTGCTTCACTTTGTTAAAAATGAAAGCTAGAAAACTCAAAATTAAACATTTAAATGCAAATTCGAAGTCAAGATCAAAGGCCCATGAAGATACTCCACCGAGTTTCAGTACATTTTGATGTTGGTTTAACTTTCGGTGGCAAATCACGATAGTCGATAGGTATGTTTTAATGTCATTGTATTTTGGATTCGTGGCCATGTACCACGGTCTGTTATTATTCTTTTCAGTGTCGCCAACAGATCCGATGATACTGATAATGTGAAATCTGATGTACAAAACAATCTGAATGGTACAATTCACTATGATTCATAATGCTGACACACACATTCTATGCTATGAGTTTATGACAAGACCATACACTCATAGGAGTCGGGGCCATTGACGGTGACAATCTCTGCCTATATGTATGGATACATTGTCAGCAAAGATCACATTTCTTTTGTAGTAGGTCAAATGGATAGAATAGCTAAAATAATGGAACGGGCCAAATGGGTCCAATATATTTAAAAAGTGGATTGCTAAGCGGCTAAGATAATGGAACGGGTCAAATAGGTCATATGGGTCAGGCATGTATAGAAAATGAAAGGTCCCCTAGCGTGTGTTCAGATACTTGGAATATATATATATCACTTCAGCAAGTTGGTTTTCATAATCGCATTTAATACGCTAACTATTTACATAATTAAAGATTTTGACAAAATAGTGTTAGCTGGTCAGCCTTAAATAACCAGATCCATTTCGACATGTTAACCGACCCACCCATTCACTATTTTTCTGCCTCAACGACCATTGTTCTTGCTTGGAAAAAAAATGCATCATTACAATTTACAAATATGCCACCAGTTATGGAAAAGTGAAGAACTGGGTATCAAGTTTGTAACGGAAAGACCACAAAAATTGAGTTTTATTGGGGATAGGAAACTGAATTACACTAATATACAACAGATGTTAAAGTTATCAATTGTGTATCTTTTATGTAGTATACAAAAGAAGAGACCCAGATACCTACTCGTGCCTCAAGTGTCTCTCAAATAACTGATGCAATGGTTGGCACAGTTTGGAACATTCTCTCTTTAATCTTTGAGTGATCATCTTAGGTGTCTTGTAATTCCAGTAGTCTCGAAAAATGTCTAGATGGGATAACGATGTGCCAAAACTTCAATAATATAGAAAACCTACAGCAATAGATAAAATACCAACAATTATACACCCTTTTTTTCTTATCAGATGCCTCACTGTACCTCTAAATGTCAAACAAACTACTTTGTAATGTTGGAACAAGCACATTAATTTTCAGAAACCGGCAATCACATTATAGGGGCCATTAGACAAATACGAGAAAGAGCCACTGGCACAGTGTTAGGCCTAAAAGCTAATATATGATGGATGGTGAGGATTTATGATCATTATCATATAGAATTGAGTGAGCACCTTTAATAGGGTCAGTCCACATCTAGGAAATAGAGGTGACAATCTCAACACTATTACTTGTGATCAGGTTGATTCTGATTACGTTTGATCTCCAACAGGTTAAATGTATACAAATTATAAGAGTTGAAATGGCTCAAACGGGTTAAAATTAGCAAATCAAATAATAGCTAACAAAGCCTTGTAAAGTACTTTCATTCGAAAAGATACACTTGATAATATAATTGTTGTATTCATATTTGACATGCTAAATAATATAATTACAATAATTCTAAAATGATTTGGATACAAGTGGGTCAGATCAACACAACCCCATCGAACAAAATAGCCTCTTTGACCAGTTACCAAACCCATTCAATCACATTTTGACACCTCTACTAAGGAGTAAACACATTTCATTACTAGAAGTTACTAGTTAGGAAAAACTATTACCTGGTTCATTATCATATTATGTTACAATTGTCTAAGTTCAATGTTTAATTCCAAAATTTTCACATTATTTCTGCAATCTATCATAAAATTATAGAGGAAGAAAAAGGATTTAAATTTGTTGTATCAGGAACTCATTAATTCATTGCTAAAGGATGACAACTAATACACAACGAACTTATAACCATTGTGTGCACAAAATATCTTAAGGATCAATACCTTCTAGCTTGCAATTATGCGTTCGACATTGCTTTATAACCTTCTTTCTCAAGAATGCTAGCAATAGAAATGTCACCAGTCCTAGAAATCCTCCCATCATCCTACAAGAACAATGATATAAAAGAACAACAGCATTAGCACTTCAACATATGGTTTTCAAGTAACAAAAGAATAACTTGAAGCTGGAAAAAAACTCCTATTGATCTATGATTTAGTTGAAGTGTTAAATGTCAATATTAAAAAACTGAAAGTGTACAATGTGAACTGCGAACATGGATAACAAATCTATAAATGATTTGTAAATTGGTGCCTAAAGGGGTGTCTAAACCTAAATTGATCGGCTCAGTGACGAACTAAGATTAGGACACAATCACTACAACTCCTGATAATTCAGTGCGAACCTAACAAACTCTTAGCGAATTTAAGGTGGCAGTGATTGTGTAATGAATATGATATGATTGAATCTTGATTGATTACAAGCATTGAATGCGATTGAATTAAATGTCTTCCTGACGATTCTTGAGCATGTATTTATACAAGAATATTTAGAGAAGTTCAGAAGCCTCTTTCTAATATTCTTATATAGTGAATTAGCTTTTGTAGTAATAACACACGGTATGAATTTATACACAGAGGCTGGATCCATATTCACATGTCATGTTATTCAATGTATGCATTGGGCTTAGCCCATACAATGAGTCAAACGAGTCGGCCCCTTCCCTATACATAAGTTATAAATATATACGAGTATTAGATATAGAGAAAGAGAGGGAGAGAGCGGCGCAAGGAGGGAAGAAAAGGAATAATTGTAAGTCTTCCTCCTAGTAGACCCGTGATATAATCTGACCCGGAGGTAGGATCCATGTAGACCCAAACACTTTGTATATCTATATATATATATATGGCGGTTCAGTAGCTTTAATAGCAACCGACCCTAATGGGATCCCACCCGCTAGCTAATCTCACCCGGTTGTATATTCCATATCCTTGGTCGGAAATAATATATTATTCTTTTTGGCCGATCCTAAGCGAGATCCATACCCTAATCCTACCCGGTTGTCTCACCCGGATATATTTTAGTCTCGCCCGGTTGTTGACCCGATATGTTTTCATTTCGCCCAGGCGATTTCATAACAACTTTTTTGTATTGCCTTTAACCCCCGGATATCTATACGGGATCAAGGGGTTAAGGCGTTAAGGACTTAAGGTTTCTCCGCCATTCCAACCATAAAAGATGCTCAAACATAAAAGGTACCAATTTTGA
>JANDBE010000001.1:24518129-24529259 GCA_024320915.1 Erigeron philadelphicus
GTGTACAGCTCTCCTCTTGCCTTCCCCTGCCGTCTAAAATTCCAAATATTTAACACGTGTTCACTAAACCCATCATCCCCTTTCCGGGATTAAATACACGAATGCAATATGGCTGCTCTATCCAATATCGGTTTAACGTCGATAGTATATAGTATAACTGGAAAATGAAAATATCTTCTTCGTTTGTGACAAATTCTGAGAAATGCGGTACATTCGGATGAAAATAATTAAAATTCATTTTGTTGCTTATTTTTCTAAGCATGGAATGACTTATTCACAAATGATTATGAAACATCTCGCTATCTTGAAAACTGTGCGTGATATATACCGGCTTTTGGAGTTGAAATATACAAGAAATACTCGTACTTAATTTTGAGAAAAAGTGCATCGAAATCTGGGCATAGAAATTGTTGCTGTTTCTGAATAATCCAGGAAAATAAATATAAGAAAATAAAAACTTTGACCGGAAAGGAAACATTGGACGGTTGGAAAGGTCTCCATAGTGTATATTTAACTCATCAAACTTTCTAACCAGTTTTTTTTGTGAATGGAAAACCTTCTAACCAGTTAAATCAAAAACTTATCAATTAAAATAATACAGCTATTACAATCATAATTGAGAAACGACTAGTTTACGTTTGCAAGAAATTAAGCATTTGGATATGGAAAACTTCACTCCAGCCCGACCTGCTTCCATCCCACAGATATATTACTTTTTACAACTCTTTACCAACTTACCCAGCCCTCAAACTGCCACCTCTATCATTCATTATCAAGTATATATCTATGACTACATAAGCCAACAAGATATAAGATATCCCAGCTACAACACATTTATCAGATTGTAGGATTCTTTTTGTGTGTTACCTTCAAATAAACCCTATAAACTTTGGAAGGTCCCAACAACCAAGTCCGATGTATTGTAATCCCTAATTATACCTTTGACGGGCACACATGGAAGACTCATATTATACACTAGTATTATATATATCTTCTTAATACTACGACTGTTCCTATATGATACATGCACACATTGGAATCTTAACTACTACCAATCCTAAATTTTAGACATGCATAGATTAAAATATATATATATATATATATATATATAGCTATATTATATTTCCAGGGAACAAGCTTCATTCATGTATCACACATAAAAATCAAATGGAAAGGTTACCATGATGTGGATATATGTGGGCTTGATAAAATCCAAAAGCCTTCTGTAATGAGTGATCATCAAAACAGAGTTCGTAGGAGTCATCAGTGCATTAACTGCTTTTGAAACATCTCTTAGTGCATCAACATCTAATCCAGAATCGATTTCATCCAATATAGCTAACTCTGCCCCAAGCACCTTCAAAATATATATAATAAAATGGTGATAAGACAATACAATTCATAAAAATACAAGTACATTAATAAGTAGGGACTAAACAAATAAAGAAAGAGCATTAGTTGTAAAATGTGAAATACATACCGCAAGTTGTAAAATTTCATTTCGCTTCTTTTCACCACCACTAAAGCCTTCATTAACATTTCTATTTAAAAAGTCTGCCTTTATGTTCACCATCTCCATCTTCGGCATGATGTAACCATAAAACTGTGAAGGCATATTATTAGCATGACCAAGACATACTCACAAATTTTAGCAAAATATGCAAGCAGCCAAGCACACAGAAGAAACACATTCTTATTCCACACGGAAAAAAAGAAGTCAAAAAGTTGGCATTGTGTTTCCAGTGGGACACTAGACGATCTATGAAGTCTATCTTCTGGAAGGACATTCACAGAGTGAAGACATTTCATTGTCTTCTAAATAACTTCTCATAAATAGGCCATTTTCACATGGGTAGAATAACAAGTTTTTGTGATGCTCAAATGTATATACCTGAAGTGGATCAAGCTCTGGCAAACCAAGCTTCCGTCTCCTGGCATTGTACGCCATCTGCAGAAAGTCACTGTTGCTCACTCCTGGGATTTCAACGGGCGACTGAAAGCTTAGAAAAAGCCCAGCAAGCGACCTGTCTTCTGCTTCCATCTCAAGCAAATTCTCTCCCTTAAAAACAACCGACCCTCCAGTAACTTCATAATCTTTGTGGCCTACAAGTACCTACAAAATTGTACACATGAAAAGTAGCAGCATGTAAGGTGAAAAAAAGACCGACTATAAACCAGTCAGACATTAGAGACGTTGTTAGCTGACCCTCGGTAATCACTTACTAATAAAGTAGAACCATGCAACTTTTATATACATGTGTTTGTGTGAGCACAACAAAAACTTCACCTCAAAGGTCACAATAAAGAAAGATGACGTTTTTAGTTCTTATAACACCTCTGTCTAACTCAAAATAACATCTTTTTACCTGTCATGTAACGTTTATGTCATAAATAAAGCAAATGCTACACGACAGAACGTATGAACAAAACTACTTTAAAAGCGAAACAGGGTATGGCGAAAACAAGAATACCAACCTTGGCAAAAGTGCTCTTCCCGGAACCATTCTTTCCCATAATAGCATGAATCTACCCAAATCAAACAATTTAAATAACATTAGCACTTATCAGGAGATCAATTTTATAGCATTATCACCTACAGTATTATCGACAGCAAACCCATCATCCTAATACTACGGGGGCTTAAATAACGCCCGCCACAAACATTATTAGGTAGATGTTCAAAAAATAACTTTTTTTCTTTGACAAAACTTTAAAAACATACGAGTAATAATTCCGGCATCAACTGAGCTACGGGCGGGACGGCTGGCGGCAGATGGGTAAATATATATCAATTACATACAATTCTAACTTGTCAAGTTTAGTTTCATTTCAATACATGCTAAGTTACTAACAATCACTATAATAACAAACAGTAAAAAAAATTAAAATTACTCTACTCAATTATGTAGCTAACTTTTCATTACAAAACCATAAAAGTCAAAATTGGCATACTTTTTGTTGACCAAATTCCATCACTAGCTAAAAACAATACACAGAAATTACAATCAATTAATATAATTATAATAAATTTATATAATTCTGTGATAAATTACAGACCTCGCCTTCATAGATGGAAAGATTAACGCCGTTTAAAATCTTCTGCCCGGTTTCCGTTATGACGGCCGTTAAGTCTTTAACTTCTAAAACAAGCTTTGGGGATCCGGAAACAGGACCGGCGGGTGATTCGGTAGCGAGAGTTGCGGATAGTTTTAACGAAGGGAATTGACGGCGGTTAAGGGGAAGGGTGGAAGTTGTAAATAAGTGGAAGTTGGAGGGTGATTGTTTATGTTTGGATGAAAGAATCACAGGTGGGGAAAGTGGGGAAAATGACCGGTTTAGCAGAGCCATTGTTTGGTTTTTTTTTTGGAGCTGGGGAATGAAAGAACAGTGGTGGTGGGTGTTTGATATAGCATTATTGTATCACGTGCATCACACGTGATTTGATTTATTTCTATTTCTATTTTTACTAAAAATATATATATGTTGGGTTTTGAAGATTTGTTAGAAGGTTGGGGTCTGGGGATGAGAGTTAGCCCAATTAATATAAAAGCAAAAAACCCAAAAGAACAGCATATGTATAGATAAGTAACAAGATATTTTAGCTTATAAATTTTTAAAACAAAGATTCAAGAATAGTAATGTTTAAAGTTTTAAGAGCACAAACTAACATTGATCTGTATACAATTTTTTTAAAAAAATACCTCACTAAACATGTATTATTAAACACGTTTGATGATGTACGTCTTTACTTTTAAGTAAGTAAATGGTCATCATCACTATCGAAGATATATCAATAAAAATGGGAAAAAAAAATTATATTATTGACTTGTTACCACATAGTTTTTATTGTATGGTTGCAACTTTTTGGTTTGAGGTTTTGACAGATCATGCTTGGTCTTCCGTCATATTCATATTCATGCCCGATAATTTCTCTTAATTGGTTATACGTTTATTGGGTGTAAATGATGAGCGTTCTTCTTCGATAAATGAAATTGTATTTGGTCAGAATTAAATATGCCATCCCAAGTTTTAGCATTTTACTAATTTTTATCTATTTATTTATATATTGATAATTATATATAGATAAAATGTAGTTTAAAAACAATGATATATATGATGGACTATTGGTCAAATGATGGGATGAATATAATGTGTAAGGGGAAAACGATATTCTTTTAGAAGGGTGGAACATTTATCCTCATGGAATTTCAGTCACCACTTCATCATTTTGTCATATTTATATAGCTCCCCAAAGCCTCGATCTTCAAAGTTCAGAGTTGTCTAAAACGCAATATGTTTGGTTTGCCTTGGTATCAGAAACCTATAAGCCTATGGTTATATTCGACTCACAATCTGCTTATGAAGAAAACAAAATTAGATTGCCATAGCAGGAGATAATAAGCAAAGTACAACGCCTGCAGTTGGTTTTTTTTTTTTTTAATTTGAGAAACGTTTGCAGTTGCTAGGCGAAACTTTACTTTTATCAAAACAATGAGAAATAAAAGAGAATAAAAGGTATGAGGAGCGAAGACAATCATTCTTCCAAAGGATTGTGGTGAACTTCAGTGAGTGTATCTTGGTGTAGTAATGTAGTCCTTGTCAAATCATATCTCTTTGCACTATTCAATTGCTGCTAATTATAATATGACTCACTTGTGTACGTGACCAAGCTAGACGTAGTCACGTAGGTGAAACACAATAGCAATTGACAAATAAATTGTACAATCATGCTATAAACAAGGCACTATACACCTAAAGTTGAATCGTTTAGATCCTAAAGACTAGTATTCATGTATATATAAAAAGTAACTAAGATGAGAAACATCCAGATTGAAGACTGGTACAACTTTAATTTAAGGGTTCACAAAGTCCTCAAATTTAAGGGTTTACTGAGCATGCTTAAGACATTACTTATAACGTGAGCCAACTGCCCAGCAAGTAAAAATTATGACTCAAACCTATTTGAGTGTTTCCCAACATGTCCAATTCATCACTCTTCACTTCAACTATTTAGACGTCAAGTGAATCTGGGAAACAAGTTGTTAGCAAGGCAAAAAAAACCATGCCCAAACCAAGCAGGACGACCTGGATCTGGAGCGCATACACCGAGCTAATCTGTTAGTCCTAACTGTCCATGTTAACCAGCTTGTGTAATGCCGGGAAACCTTAAAAGTTTCTCACGACGCCACATATATTTGCCAAAAAAAAAAAAATCAGAACAAAACTATCCAGACAAATAGAATCAAAGTAATTTATTAACTTGTTAAAATCAAATGTTATATGATATCAGCTTTATTACACAATACACATAAAACATGTTCCTAAACACATAGTGTAAAAGAGTGCAAACTTTGAAGTTCCAATATTGATTAGGCAGAATCATTCATCCCTCTGCAGAAAAGCAGCTGCAGGCCTCACATAAGTGAACCCCTTAAAGGGATTCTCCTGACATTTGGGGCTGGCAGCCGGGGAATCCAGAACCGGGGGCATGTTGGTCCAACACTCTTCGAAATTTGCAATGCATTGCTTACCAGCAACTTGTGGAACAAAACTTGGCCTAATTTCTCGACACTCCAGTTTCTTCCAGTTGATTGATTTGAACCAACTGTGGTTTTTTATCTCATTGCTTCCGTCTGATCCACATCCAAGACGCCTGCTTGAGTCCTTTTGCAGCAACTAAAGAAGGGAAAAGAGAGTGAAATTAGCAAAATCAGTCTCTTAGATGCATAGGTATAAATCCAATCAGCAGTCATTCGCAAATTTTTATCTTATAAAGATTTGTGCCGCCATGTACAAATATTCTAAAATGACAACCACTGACTATTTGTGCAGCCAAAGCCAACCATTGGCAAAATAACTTCATAGAAGAATATAACTCTTGATATAATGTATGCCATGGATCACTGGAGTGGTACGGGCACAACTTTTGAAGCAGATATTTTTAGTAATGCTTTGATCGCTAATAAGTACAGGTAGCACGAAGGGATGATGGAAATAGGCCGACGAAGGCTCGGGTCGGTATAAATATGTTTTAGTATGAGATGGGGCAGGTGGGTTGACCCTGAAGCATAGGTTTCTTTAAATAACATTAGTCTCTAATGATGTATATATTTGACAAACTATTTTGGAGATCGTAAAGAATCAGCCTATGTAAACAAGTCAAGCATCTGACCTGATTTCTTTTGAAGCCAAAGTTTAAATATAACCACTTCAAGATTAATAATGATCCAAACTCAAACCCATCAAGAAAGTTCATTTCAAAACAATCAAACATGGGATTAGCCTAAACTACTTTGCAACTGTAAGCATTAACCCTAAAAGGCTAAAATATAACATCAAACGGACAACATAGAACATTAGCATAAACTATGTCTCCTAATCTCAGGTTTAACTTGTTTAGAGAAGAGTGATCCACATTTAGGTATTAGAGAAGTATATTACCCCTTTCAAAAGAGAGTGCGCTTCACTTGACAAGAAGGTTGGAAGCTTGATCTTATCTTTAACTATCTTTTGCTGAATTTTCTGTTGGTTTCCGCCTCTAAATGGAGGCTACAGAGAGACAAAGGAAGAAAAATTAACAATACGAATGAAAGTTACGGAGTTACTTGCTACAATAAAAACAGTACAGTAAAGCTGGCAGGTAATTAGTAATTCAAGAAACAGAATGAAAAGGTAGACCAACCTTTCCTGTAAGCATTTCATACATTAAAATTCCTACACTCCACCAATCAGCTGCCTTATCATGGCCCCGCCCTTGTACGATTTCTGGTGACATGTACTCTAATGTTCCACACATGGAATTTGATCTTGTGCTCTCATCAAACTGTTTTGCTACGCCAAAGTCGGTCAACATAACCTAAAATAAACATACAGCCACAATGAAAATGCCAATAAGACTATGTATTTCCCTGTCTTCCACAAGAAAGTAACAACACAATGAAGGTAAGCAGAAAAGAATCATACATGCCCTTCTGCATCCAGAAGAATATTCTCAGGTTTCAAGTCCCTGTGCATAATGCCATTGGCGTGGAGATGTGAAACAGCAGACACAATTTCAGCAGTGTAGAAACGTGCCAAATCCTCCCTACAGATACGAAAAAAATGATTGCTTCCATTATCAATATCATTATTATATTAAGTATAAAAAGATGCTACCACAACCCTTTGGGTTGGGGCGTTAGAGGCAACACATACCTAAACAAGCCTTGTCGATAGAGTTGAAAGAAAAGGTGGCCTCCATTTACAAAATCAAGGACTAGAAACAATCTGTATTTGGTCTGCATATATACAAACAGGAAAACAAGCATTAGGATATGATATACGAGATAGTGAAATGAAACTTTTTGATAAATATCAGGAAACAAATCAATGTTAGTGGTTCAACTTTTAGAAAACAATCATTTGTTGTAAAATACCAACTAAATGTGATATCAAGGCCTTGGGAAACGGTTTGTTGGTTTATGTAGATATGACAAAATGGTTGGTAACGCAGGTTAGCTTGATCAGCAACACTTTTTGTCCAAACTTTATATATTTATAACAAATACGGAGTGTGTCATTTAATTATGGAATTTATATTATTTCAATAAAAATTCAAAATTTATTATTAGAAATAACTTAAAACGCCTTATTAACTACACTTTGGGCGACTATTAACTACCCATAATGAGTTGGAAAGGTAACCTCTACTTGCATTTTTTCCTTTGTAACCTTACTAAACTTGTTCATAAAGTCGGCCCTGATCCTTCGTGATGAAAATAGATTCATATAGATAACATGCTTTGCAAATGTCCAAATTATTACCTGGAATGAGTATTTAAGCTGCACAATGAAAGGATGATCAACTTTTGTTAAAATATCTCTTTCTGCTTTCATATACTCAGCATGATCTTTCTCAAAGACCTTATCTTTGCGCATGACCTTCATAGCAAAGATTTCAGACGAACCATGCTTTCTCACTTGATAAACTTTTGCAAATGCCCCTTGACCAACTACTTTTAAGACTTCAAAGTCATCAAGTCCCACACTATCGCTTTTCATTGAATTGCCGATATCATCAATGACAAAAGAAGATTCCTCAGGTTCTTCAAAAGCTTTTGTACTGACCCCCTCAACAAGATCATATTCAGTCTCGTGTAAAGTTAACTTGCTAAGCCTCAAAGACTGACTGGTAAAAGATGTAGGACCCACCAATGAATGGGAACGGCTGCAAATCACTTCTGGCTCATCATACACTAACTCATTTGTATTGGGTGCGGAAGTTACTTGAGGTACTGCACCAAAGACGTCGGAGAAGTCCAACTCAAACTCAACATGATCCACAGGAAGCGCATCAGGCGTGCCCATCGGAAGAAGCACTTGGCTCTGAAATCTCTTCCTCGTGGTGTTTCCAGTCATTGGCAAACATTGAGAAGCAACCATTTCCCCAAGTTGGAGATAAAACCTTGATAATTCTAAATTGAAGAAGGGTGGGTCACAAAGAGCGGGAGACTGAAGTTGAAGACTGAACTCCCAAGGAATCTTGCAAATAGGCAAACGAGAATCCAGAAAGGGAAGTTGTTCTTGTTTCCCGCTTCACAGGAAACACTAGATGTAGCAACACTTCTTAAAATCATGAAGACCATGCAGTCAAACTGTAGTTCATGTAAAGAAGTTAATTAACAACCTTTTTAAAAAAATAAATTTCAAAGCACATAGATATAGGATATGTGTAATGTCATCATTCTTCAGCTTAATAGCAAGACCACTAGTACCATTCAACACATCCATAGAATTAGAAACATCTTATGATGTCTACCGAAATAGTATCCGTACTTTTTACCAATGTAAATCTTGTGATAAGAGACGGTTTAAAATCCTTTTCTAGGAAGCAATAAATTACTAACTACAAGGCTTAATGCAGGTAACTTCTGTAAAGAAAACACGAAGCAATGGAAGGAGTGATTATTTCATATAGGAAAACAATCTAAAGGACATTAAATACTAAATTTAAAAGATCCAAATAAATAGAAACCAATAAGGCTTTCAAAGACTTCTTGTTACTTCAAAGAATGAAAATCGATCATTATTCTAGTCCCACAACTACAAACAAGTTCATACCGATAAATTGAGCAATTTACCTTAGGCTTTATTAACATCAAAATTTCACAATCAACACACTCCGCACACGTTTAAGCTCGATTTCAAACATTGCATAAAACCGGAAAATCTAATTCCTCACGAATCAAAGGCAACCCCCACCACCTATCAAAATCACCAATTCCTCACTAAAATTTCAAATGCCTTGAGAATATAATTAAAAACACACACACACACACACGCACATCAAAATTTCACAACACAAATATAAATCCCCAAAAGACTCAAAAATATTCTTACAACAAATAAAATATAAAACCCTAATTCAACCAAAAAATAACAAATTAATAAAAAATTTCAAAATTTAAGCATTAAATTAAATAACTACAATCAAACAGTAATTAAGCAATTATAATCATTTAATTAAACAAACAGAATTATAATAAAAAATTCGATCTTACCTATATCGCCGATGGGATTCGCTGTCACACAAATAAAAGATGATGAAAAGATAAATAAAAAATAAAATAAAATTGATTTATCGGTTTGCCGCTTATAACTGACTTAAAATTATTAGCAATTTTATTGAAATGGAAAATATGGAAATATCAGACGTGGCATGATCTGATTCGAGAAGTAAGAATACCGTCCAACTTGTGTGGTTACGTTACATTCACGCTTTTTTTTTTTTTTTTTTAAGAAATGCTAGACTTACAAACACTTTTTTACTCATTAGTTTTACTAACATATGTGGATCAATAAAAGAAGAAAAAAAAGTGAAAAAAGAGAAAATATAAATAAAGTGATTAGTGTCCGTTCATGACACATGTGTTTGTAAAATATATTAGTATAAATTTGTTTGTTAATATAGAATTACTTTTTTTTTTTTCTGTATGGGCCCATTTTGCCTTTTTGGCTTTGTGAATGAGGAAGTTTAGTTGGGTACGGCGAAGCAAGTGGTTTGAGTGAATTACAAAACTAGTCCTTTAAATATTCATTATCTTCAACAAAATATTTTTCTGATGTTCGAAGTTTGTTATATACAAACAAATGTAGTTTGTTTGTTTTTTAAGAACAAAAATGTTACTCTTATCCTCACAAAGAGACTATAATATGAATTTTTAACACAAATGTGATGAAATACGAAAGTTTGAGGTAGTCAGATCGTCAAGCACTTTGATGCAAAAGGTTGAGACTTGATAGGCATATGATTAAGATTCTCTAAAATTATAAATACTAACAAAGTCGTAAATTTTGAATCTTGGACTAGAAATAATGGTCAATATCAAAAAATCATCTTAGAATATCGACTCTTGATTTTAGTCTAATATTTTCAACTTTATTTAGTTATAAATTAGTTTTTAATTTTAGATGATTCATATATGTTGGATAGTCGATGCAATGAAAATTATTTTTTAATCATTTTTATGTTTCTTTTTTTTTTTTAGAATGACATTTTGTGGGGCTTTTCACCAAATCTAACCAAAAAAGCTTTTTATTATGTAGAAGATTTTTGTTACAATTTAGACGGTCGAAGCTCTAAATTAAAAACATGACTAACGAAATTAGATTGGAAGAAAACAAGCATAAGCAATTGTCAAACAATCTTTAAGCTTTTTGGTGATTCAACAATTGGCATATAAAAGAACAAGAAAAATACATTAAGAAAAAAAAAGGTCTAACAATGCCAAATCAAATGCCTCATGTAATACTTGATTACAGAGTATGAACAAATAAACTAGGCTGACTACTCAAATTACATGATGGCCCTTGATATTAATTAGAGCTTCCGATTTGATTATTCAAATGCAACTACTGGCCTACTGCTAACTCCTTGCTTCCTTGGCTCAATCATAATATGCTATCACAATTGATGCATCACGTTGTGCGCTATCGGCCAAACAAGACTGTCAATATACAGAGCAATTTTGATTGACAAGTCAACTGGTTTGACAGCCTTAAATAGTTTAGATGCGGCTGCATTTGGATTGTACGAAGCTATACGGAGATTATGTTTGAAAAGGAACTTACTGTTCCAAGTGAATACAATCA
>JANDBE010000001.1:24920089-24935099 GCA_024320915.1 Erigeron philadelphicus
GTCTAGGGTTTGTCTGAGTTTCCCTATAAATATAGGGCTCAGTTTTCATTGTTGAGTAGTTTTTTTTTTGAATAAAAATGAAGAATTTTAAGTTCCGGATTCGTTTTCTTGTTTACTCTTTGTTGTTCTACGTCATATCTGATACAAATTACAAAAGGAGTTATAAATGTATCACTGTCATGGGTATAACTAATTCTGTTAACGCCCAATCTAACAACATCTCACCTAAGCTTATGACTTTTTTTTTTCAACTTCTCATTATCAAATGAAAAATCAAATTCAAGTTACTTGCAATCATGAATAACTTATAAGAATGTCAATTTTGGTCATAGAACTTATTAAGTTGCTTAAGTAATTAGAATTCTTCAAATACTGAAACAGTTAGTTATCTAACTAAACTATAACTTTGTTTATCAATGTCACATCATCATTATAAATTTTTTATAATTTAGGTTGCTGAACAAAACCAAATTAAAACATATATAATAAATTACAGTTTAACAGATCGAATAAGTGTCACCTTTAAAATTAAACTAAACTAACCCCTAACTTAAAACAAATGTTAATGTTAATTCAGTAGAATCAAAAGATAACTTTAAGTTAGTGGTGGCTGTGACGTCAACATATCAATTGGTTGCTTAATTACCATCATATCATTGCTCAGGTTAAAAGACTAAAATCCAAAACATAATTTTACCCCACTTTATTATCAATTATTTTTAGTTCTAACAAACTTATTTATTACAGTAAACATCAAGGTTTGGTCAACCTAATAACATTTGGAACTCTAATACATAGAGATTAATTTCATATATCGTGTTTGAGTTTTGCTGTTATTATTGTTATATTTATCTTTTTGTGATTAAACATCCAGATTCCCTTTAGTTTTAAACATCATTTGTCCTATAATAATTTGAGGTGTTTCTGTCAACCAAAATATTTTGTGTCTAAGTATATATGTGATTAATTGTGTGTTGTGTGCTATAATAATTAAACTAGACTCTTAATGCTCGACCCATGTACGCAAAAATAATAAGCCAAATCGTTCACATCGACTTAAGTGGTAAGCGATGTTGTGTGGCCGAGTTGGGTTCTCTCTCTCTATGGAAGAACGGGAAAAATATGTGTATTGAACTACGATCACATAAAATGAAAAATAAAAATAGTGAGATGCAAAGAGTCAAACACCACAAGGGGAATGAATAATATCTACTGATTTCTGTTAATGGAAATCATGATGCAAATCTGTTAGTATACAAGACTATGTATATATTTAGTTGAATTATGATACAAGCATTCATAATTCATGTGAGTTGATCATATTGTGTTTAATTAGTGGTTGCACCAACTTGGGTTGAACCATTTTTTGTTAGTAGCCTGCCTGACCAGTGACCCATGGGCCATGAACCAAAACCTACTTTGCCAACCTCAAAACAACCCACTCTATCTTCTCTATATAAGAGCCTCTTGTTTCTAACATTTCCATAAGTCATTCTTTCACTTAAACATACTAAACATAACGTCGTAGACAATGGAGCGTTTGTTCAGCAATGTTACTAGCACCACATTTCGCTCTTTCTTCTTACTGAGCTTGTTGTTTCTCATTTCAAGTTTTGCGACTTTCACAAATGCAAAAACTCACAACTATGACTTCGTCGTATGAGTTCTTGTTTAAAGCTCTTTCTTTGCATAATGTGCTTATAATAAGTTATTCTATAAATGTTGAAGTTTTTATATAATGGTAGTTGTTTCATTTTTTGCTTAGGTTCAAGCAACAAAAGTTAAGAGACTATGCAAAACTCATAATTCAATCACGGTTAATGGCCAGTTCCCGGGTCCAACCTTGGAAGTGAACAATGGTGATACTTTAGTGATACATGTTACAAACAAAGCTCGATATAATGTCACAATTCATTGGTATGATCATATGCAAGTAAATATAGTCTTTGAAAGAAATGTCATTCTTACTATGTTATTTATTATGTTCTTGGCATTTTAATTAGGCATGGCGTTAGACAAATAACGACTGCATGGGCAGATGGACCCGAGTTCATCACTCAATGCCCAATTAGACCTGGAGGGAGTTACACCTACAGGTTCACAATTTCAGGACAAGAAGGAACATTGTGGTGGCATGCACATAGCTCATGGCTTCGAGCCACAGTTTATGGTGCTATTATTATTCACCCTAAAGAAGGATATACTTACCCGTTCCCTAAGCCACATCGTGAATCTGTCATTGCTCTTGGTATACAACTTATTCACATAGCTATGTGCATTTTACAAAATTTAAAACTGGTATACCTTACATTAAGATTATTATGATGATCAGGTGAATGGTGGGATGCTAACCCAATAGATGTTATAAGAGAAGCCACAAGAACAGGAGGGGCTCCAAATGTTTCTGATGCATACACAATTAATGGACAACCTGGTGATCTCTATAAATGCTCTAGCAAAGGTTTGCTTCTACAAAGCATACTGTCACATGAACAAGTCTTACAATATTAATATGATTAACGCAGAGGCTTTTTTCATTAAATATGCAGTTATGCACTTTGGGGTCACTCAACCCATTTGACCCGTTTCTTTCTTTTAGCTACTATCTTGAGATAAATCGACTCATTTATAAGTAATGAGGGACTCAAAAAGACACTATGAAGATATAGGAGAATCATAGATTTCTTAGTTGACTCTTACAGTTTAAATGAGATATTATTGTGCTGTAAGTACTTTCTTCATTCTACTAAAAGACGTATTTTTTTCTAAACGCAGATACGGTCAAAGTACCAATTAATTCAGGAGAGACAAGCCTCCTGAGGGTCATCAATTCAGCCTTGAATCAACAACTTTTTCTGAAAATTGCCAACCACAAACTAACTGTGGTAGGAGCTGATGCTTCTTATGTAAAACCCTTCACAACCACAGTCCTCATGCTTGGACCGGGCCAAACCACAGATGTACTAATCAAGGCAAACCAGCCAGTAGGGCGATATTACATTGCTGCACGAGCTTATGCCAGCGCACAAGGCGCTCCATTCGATAATACCACCACCACGGCTATTTTGGAATACAAAAACACAACTTCCAAGCCCGTTATGCCAGCTCTCCCGGCATACAATGACACTGCAACTGCCACTGCTTTCACCACCAGCTTCAGAAGTCTGGAAAAAGCTCTGGTTCCCACTAAAATAGATCACAATCTCTTCATTACCGCAGGACTTGGAATCAATCAATGCCCTCCAAAAACCCGGGCAAGAAATTGTCAGGCCCCAAATGGGACCCGCTTCACCGCTAGCATGAACAACGTGTCTTTTGTACTACCGTCCAATTTTTCCTTGCTTCAAGCATATCACCAAAAAATTCCTGGAGTTTATACCACTGACTTCCCTGCAAAACCTCCAGTGACCTTTGATTATACTGGTAATGTAAGCCGCTCTTTGTGGCAGCCTACTCGTGGAACGAAAGTCTATAAGATGAAATATGGGTCAACGGTGCAGATAGTGTTGCAAGGGACAAACATCTTCACAGCTGAGAACCACCCAATCCATCTTCATGGATATGATTTCTATATACTTGCAGAAGGATTTGGAAACTTCAACCCAAAAACCGACACTGCTAAATTTAACCTTGTGGATCCACCTCTTCGAAATACAGTTAGCTTGCCTGTCAAAGGGTGGGCTGTTATTCGATTTGTTGCTGACAATCCAGGTAAAGATAGGGAAGTACATACATTGGGTCAGGCAGGCTGGGTAACAAGTCAAAACGGGTAAATTTGTACAACTAAAACTGATTTCAGTTGGGTTGCCCCGATACACTTTCCTAGAAAAATGTTGAACATTCTATTGATTGTCATCACAAAAACTATATTTAGTCAATGATAATCTAATCTTTTGAGAAAAAATAATTTACAAAGTTTTAAGTAATAGAAGTAATTTTGGATGACCCGTTTGACCCATTTGACCTATTTTCTTTTAGCAGTTTTCCCTGCTAGATATAAAACACAACCCATTGAAAAGTTAACGACATTCTTCTTTATGTCCTCAGGTACCTGGATTATGCATTGCCACTTAGACGTTCACATTGGGTGGGGTTTGGCCACCGTATTCATTGTAGAAGATGGACCTGGGCCAATGCAAAAATTGGAGAAGCCACCAGCAGATCTACCAGTGTGTTGATATCATTGACGGGCAAATTATAAAGCACAAGCTAACATTTTGTCGTCTAAATTTATAAGGTTTATATATATGTCTTCTCCCACATTGGGTCTAGTTTATGGTTCTTCCCTATTGTTTTGTAATTCATTTTTCCTGGCATTTGTCATTTGTAGTAGTCTGTGCGTATGAAAGCTAGTGATGGACTTGGCAGATAAACATCTTGTACTTTTTAATCAGAATTCAAACACGTTACACTTACCAACATTTGATTCACGTCTTATTCGTTCTTTTACAACTAAAATAGCTAAGATATTGTTTATACTTGTAGCATCACAATCAGATTATCATAAAAATGTGTGTGAAGAATGTGCAAGACTGCAAGTGAAAAGGGACAAGTATAGCTACATAATTAGTCGAACATCATGCATAAAGAAATGTAATGATTTTTTGAGCTTTCACTAAATGCTGTGTCAAAGCTTTTCCGACTAAATTATAAGTAGCAAAGGCAAAAAAGCTCTTCCATGATCCGATTAACACATGTATGACAGCAATCATACTTGTGAATTCATGTCCTCTTTGAAATGAAGAACATAGAGGTACAGGCCCATCAAAGGACAATCCGGTTCATGTAAAGTCATCGTTTCATAAGCTTTTAGGATCCAAATTTCAAAAACCTGCTCTTTGCAACTGTCATGAGAAGAGATAACTTAAAGCGTAGGACATAGTTATTCATTGATCATTATATTTAACATGATAAATTTAGTCATTTTACTCTCTATAAGATCTAAGAGTGTTTAGCTTTACATAATTCGTATTAATAGTTTGTTAGTTTAGAACTACTTGTTTAGTTGTTTTTTCTTTACCTTCGTTTTCACCAAGTACAACCCGGCGTAACTATGCAATAATTGAAGCAGAGACTGCTCAACTAAAAAAGTTAGTCTCCGCTATATAACTTTAGCAATGAGCCGATATCTATGGCTCGTAAGTATTGGCATTGCATAGATCGTGGTAGGCCGGTATTTTCACCAGAACGTTATAATATTTATAATATCCTTATTTTCTTTCAGTTTTTATTTTTTTCTCTTTTCAGAATGGTTTGGGAGTTCAAATATAAACATTCCAAGTTTCCAGTGATAGAGTTGTGATGAATCTAATTATCTAGATCATGACCAAGTCACAAGGTTTACACAAGTATGCATAAACATATTGTTTAATAAGTTATTCTATGTATCTCTATCATATTAAAAAAATAACCTCGTGTTAAAAATTACATAAGAAAATGTCTAAAATACATTTAATAATTATATTACACTAATAAAAAGGGTAAATGTCCAGGAACCCCTTAGTCCCATGGAGGAATTTTTCCTCTCAAGCTAGCGACCCTGCAACGCTGCTTGACAGTGAGACCCCAGAAACCTTGGCTGGTTGAATATGCTTTTGCAGGGATTATATTACACTATTAGTCATTTATCTAACTCTTTACATTAATTAGTTTAACATTAATTATTTACACCACTCAACGTCGCCTCTACCAACAACAATGGTCCCCCCCCCCCCCAATACCGTCGTCGCCATGAATACTGCTGTATTGTGCGGGTACCGTACTAGTGGAACTAAATTTATATTGTTAAGTTATTGTATGTATTGTACCATGATGTAACTTTCGATGATATTTTTTTAGCTAAATGGATAACCTCATTAGTAGTAATTCATTGACCAGGCCAAGGGTAAATATGATTAAATGGACTTATGAGATAGTTTGACATACAGTAGATGGATAGACATTCTAGCTGCAACTACTTCAACGTGGTTTAACGATATTTCAATATATGTAATACTCAGATAAGATGTGACGAAAAACACAAAAAGGAATATGATCATGCTATGTATGTATATAAATGTATCTTTGTCATTGATAACTAAATTTGTTACTTAATTCCCAATCTAACAACATCTCACCTAAGCATGACTTTGTTTTCAGATATATTCATATTTCATAAAGTTCAAAACATATATGTAAGTTACTTGTAATTATGAATCACTTTGTGTAAGTAAAACTTTGACAATAAAAGGAAATAAAGATAAAGTTTGTACATGACTAGTGACCTAAATAAAAGTAAAAGGTTGAAAAGAGAGATTATTGCTTACTCAAGGATGAATTTTCTAAACCCAAAACCTTTCTATCAATTCCAAATTCTTGTATTTATTTCCAAATTTGAAAATTGAATATCCACCATTGTACCATTTTACTTTCTCCCTCCACAAATCTATTTTAGTATAGTCTATCCAAATGTCCAGATTTTTAGAAATACATCGATAAGTTCTTAAAATACTCTTAATGGTTAGACATAACATAAAGTTGCGATCTTCATGTCGATTATATAATGGGTTGATGACTCATTGGTAAGGTTTTTGACCCTGGAAAAATCTCTTTCGACATGTGTGGGAGTAAAATATTAAAGGGGGTTTCCGAGAATCCTGGGATTCATTGTATGCATGTGTGAGTGCATAACTGCTAACTACTAACTCGTTGTTAAAAAATTACTTCAAATAGTAAATAGTTATTTGGTTAAACATAAGAACAATCACTATATTTTCTGTAAACTTGATAATAGTATTAAATTGTGTTTCAAAAAGATAACCGCTGCCAAGGTGTTTGTAGTGGTCAAAAGGTGTTTCGATTTCTTTAATAGAGGTTTCGTGTTCGAACATCTTTATATAACTATTTTTTTTTTTGAACATCTTTATATAACTATTTTAAAATGACCGATTCACTAAAATTTTGCCAATTTATCCACGCACTTGATGCGATGATGATGGGAATGAAAAGAGACAAGACAATTTGGGTTTTCTTTTAGATTGTGCTTTTAGCTCAATATATGTTTTTAGATACATGTTGTGTTAATTTTGTGTCTTAAATGAAAATAATTTATTTGGTAGCTTCGAAGGGTAAAGAAATATAAGCTTACACTACATGACGATATATTTTTGAAGGTGCTTAATATTTTTGAAAACCCATTGATGATATTTAACTCTGCTATTCTTTTTTATAAATAACAAATAAATTAAAAGTAAATTATTATATTCATAAGATTAGGTGTTTAAATTATATCTATATAAAATAAAATAAAATAGATGTACTCAATTGTGATTCAAAGGACAAAATGATTATGCGTTTTTCCTATTAGTGGAAGCAATGGACAATGGTCGATAATATTCCTAGGCATGTGAATAATAATATGTAACCTTGAAGTCAACCCATCAATTAGTTAAATAACGATCATTACACTTGTTGGAGGACAAAGACTTAACTCCAAAACAATTTTTACTTACCTCTATATTCTTCAAGTAAAATAAACGTTATACACAATCTAGCAAACTTTTTACAAAAAATCTAAGGTTTGGCTTACTCATTTACATTTTAAGTTTCTAACCGTACACCGCCTAATTTTAGCCGTGCATCACCAAATGTGCATAAGGGTGTTATACTGAACAACATTGTGAAACATGATTGGTGGTGTACGGCTAAAACTAAGTGGTGTACAGATCACCACCCATCAATTAAACTCAGATAATACAAAGACGGATGAAGTTTTTCACCTTCAATTACCCAGTAACGATGAGTCTTTGACTCAAAAGTACATAGCTTAACTAAACTAATTTTGGGAGATGAAGATGTGATGGCACCTAACAAACTTTTAACCAAGTATTCGTGTAGCCATTCCCTACATTTTATTAACCATCCCAAAAATGTTACCCAGTTAGATTCACAAGGAAAACATGGTATTTTGGCCACAATATACCTTGGAGGTGATTAAGATATGGCCACACTAGTTTAAACTTTAGTAAAATATAAATACGGCTCAAACCCTTTCAAAGTTTCAAGGCTATATGTGAACTTCTAAAATGAAACTTTTATATAATAATGGTAATACTTTATACTGTATTATACCTTTCCGATGGATAAACTCAAAAGGTATACAAAATTGTACATGGGCCTAATGTAAAAATATAATTCCTACAAGTTTAAATGTCTTTGAAATGGAAGAACATACTAGATAGGTATGTTTGTTACTCGATATGCAAAATCTACCCAAAGCAGTAACAATAACCTTGTATATTAAAATCCATTTGGTAAGAGAGGTCCAATGATTTCTGTTAAATATAATCATGATGCTAATCTAACTATTGAGTCGGATTGAGAAGCAAGCATTCATTGAAATTGATCTAGTTTGTGATGTTGCCCATATAGGTCAGTGGGTGCACCAACTTGGGTTGACCTCTATTGCTTTTGTAACCTGACCATCACACTTGAATTGAAACCATAACCTACTTATGCCAACTTAAAACCACTTCTTTTGTACCCTATATAAGAACCTCTTGGTTCCCATAACTCAACAACACAAGTAATTCTTTCATCAAGACATATATACTAACTGTCGACAATGGACCATGTGTTCAGAAGCATAGTTAGCAATACATTACGCTCTTTCTTTCTCTTGAGCTTATTGCTTCTTTTTTCGAGCTTCACCTCTTTGGCAAATGCAAAGACTCACTACCATGACTTTGTTGTATGTGTTTTCTCATGAAATTATATCTATAATTGTGATACATTGTATAAAAATGCCGGTTTGCTAACGATATTTTGATTAGGTTCAAGCAACAAAAGTTAAGAGGCTATGCAAAACCCACAATTCAATCATAGTTAATGGCGAGTTCCCCGGCCCAACCTTGGAAGTGAACAATGGCGATACTTTAGTGATACATGTTACAAACAAAGCCCGATATAATGTCACCATTCACTGGTATAACCATATAGTCTTCCAAAACAAATTTATTAGAAGATTATTCATAGCATTCTCAATAGCAATATAACTATATTTGTGACTTGGTAGGCATGGTGTCAGACAAATGTTAACAGCATGGGCAGACGGACCGGAGTTTATCACACAATGTCCAATTAGACCAGGAGGAAGCTACACCTACAGGTTCACAATCTCAGGACAAGAAGGAACGTTATGGTGGCATGCACATAGCTCCTGGCTTCGAGCTACTGTTTATGGTGCTATAATTATTCACCCAAAACAAGGATATCCTTACCCGTTTCCAATGCCAAAGCGTGAATCGGTCATTGCTCTTGGTATATAACTTATTCACATAGCTAATGTGCATTTTACAAAATTTATAACTCAAATACCTGACATTAAGATTATTATGATGATCATCAGGTGAATGGTGGGATGCAAACCCGATAGATGTTATAAGAGAAGCCACAAGAACAGGAGCAGCTCCAAATGTTTCTGATGCTTACACCATCAATGGACAACCTGGCGATCTCTACAAATGCTCTAGCAAAGGTTTGCTTCTATAAAACATATCGGTTCCTTCATTTCCCAAACGACTACATGAATGAACAGTTTGAATATATGAAAAGATGGCACATAACAGTGGCTAGATAGACGGGTCAGATAACGGTCAAAAAGAATACTCTTTGGTGTGGGCCGCCTAACCCACGACACTTTTGATCATTTCCTCGTCGATTGTCATATATGGTTATAAAATATATTATTGTTTCAATAATAATCTTATAACTTAAATAAAAAACCTTGAGCTAGAAATACAGTTAAGGCAACTCTCACCCTGTTTAAACATTTTCCTGTTTGATTATTACTTCAAAATAAAGCAAAACCTTAATCGGTCCTTTAAGATGTAAATGGGTCGAAAATGCCAACACTACAATACACGGGAAATTTTAGAGAAATTTAGACTTCCCTTGGCATGTATGGAGTTAACTAGGATTTTGATGAATTTTATATACTTCGTTAATTATGCTTTCATTTTATCTTATAAATTCAGATACCGTCAAAGTACCTATTAATTCAGGCGAGACGAGCCTCCTTCGCGTGATAAATTCAGCTTTAAATCAACAACTTTTCTTCACCGTTGCCAACCACAAACTTACTGTGGTAGGAGCCGACGCATCTTATGTAAAACCATTCACCACCAAGGTCCTCATGCTTGGACCGGGTCAAACCACAGATGTACTCATCAAGGCGGACCAGCCACCAGGCAGATACTACATTGCTGCAAGAGCTTATGCCAGCGCACAAGGTGCTCCATTTGATAATACCACAACCACCGCCATATTGGTGTACAAAAACGCATCTTCCAATCCCATTATGCCACCTCTCCCAGCATACAATGACACTGCAACTGCCACCGCCTTCACCACCAGCTTCAGAAGTCTTGAAAAATCCCTTGTTCCCACTGAAATTGATCACAATCTTTTCATCACTGCGGGACTTGGAATCAACCAATGCCCACCAAAGACCCGGGCCAGAAACTGTCAGGCCCCCAATGGTACCCGTTTCACTGCTAGCATGAACAACGTATCTTTTGCACTCCCATCCAATTACTCCATACTTCAAGCATATCACCAAGGAATCCCGGGTGTTTTCACCACTGACTTCCCGGCAAAACCTCCGGTGGTCTTTGATTATACTGGTAATGTAAGCAGGTCTTTATGGCAGCCTATTCGCGGGACCAAGGTCTACAAGATGAAATACAGGTCAAGGGTGCAGATAGTGTTGCAAGGAACAAATATCTTCACAGCTGAGAACCACCCAATCCATCTTCATGGATATGATTTCTATATACTTGCAGAAGGATTTGGAAACTTTAACCCAAAAACTGACACTGCAAAATTCAACCTCGTGGATCCACCTCTAAGAAATACAGTTAGCTTACCAGTCAAAGGATGGGCGGTCATCAGATTTGTCGCTGATAATCCAGGTAAGAAATGGGAAGCTCCCCCGTTGGATCAAGCGGGTTGGGTAATGGGTCAAGGTAGGTTTGGAGAAAAGGGATATGGGTCAAAATAGTTCAGGTGTGCTTAATTAAAAAACACTTGCTGTCAAAATATTGAAACTTTCTCGAGTATATTAAGTAGAATACTAGAATCTAATATTTAGAAGAAAAATGATATAGAATGTTATACTTAATAAAGATAATACATTATGAGAAATTTCAAAACTTTTCGACCCGTTTCCTCCTAAGCTGGCATTTTTACTGCACCACTTTGACCGGTTAGAAATAAAACATAACCCATTTATAAGTAAATAGGTTTTGAAATTGCGACCTTTGCCATTAGCCTGTTGCTCAAATTCTTCTTTATTGATTCAGGTACCTGGATTATGCACTGCCACTTGGATGTTCATATTGGCTGGGGTTTGGCCACCGTATTTATTGTAGAAGATGGAGCTGGGCCACTGCAGAAATTGGAAAAACCGCCACCAGATTTCCCTGTGTGTTGATATCCACTCCCACGTAGCTAACATTATGTTGTCTAAACTTATAAGGGCTAATGTCTTCTTCATATTGGGAAACTTCCTTTTCTAGGTTTGTTTTTAGTAATCAATTTGTTACCCTTCTTTCGTGAAATCTGTTGTTATACATTAATAGGTAGATAAAAAAAATTGTACTCTGTAATCAGAGATTCAACACAAATATTTGTTTCCAAAGCAATGGCAGATAACCAAATTTGTTTTAGAATGACAAAACAAACCGATCGACCTATGTCCTCGGGACATGAACCTACAAACGCAAAAATGTGCAGCATCCTAGGTACTGCCAGGCATGCAAAGAGAAGTTAACTGTTGTTAGTATTCTACCCGGTAACTATATTTCCCCAATTACTATTGCTGTCTATTGTGCTAACACCAGGGACCTTAGCAACCCTTTGTGACTTCATTGTGTGCCTCAAGCCATCAACACTATCCCACTTGTTGATATCAGCATAAACGTTTGACAATTGCACGTACGCACCATCATTCTTTGTTTCCAGTTCAACCATCTTACTAGAAGCAAGTTCAGCCAACTCTACATTGTTATGTACTTTGCTAGCGTTGAGCAGAGCTCCCCAAGCTTCCATATGGGCTGGAAATGGCATGCTATAGATGAACTTTAAGGCATCATCTAAGCGTCCGGATTGACCATATAAATCAACCATACATCCATAATGCTCAACTTGAGGCTCGATCCCATACTCTTTTATCATAGATTGAAAATGCTTTAAGCCTTCTTCAACCAAGCCCAACACACAACAACCTTTTAAGACCGATGTAAATGTAACCTCATTCGGCTGGATCCCTTCTTGCAACATAAGTTTATAGAGCTTAAGACACTTCTTGCCATTTCCATTCATCGCTAATCCTCCCATGGCACAACTCCACGTATAAACATTCTTCTCTTTCATCCCCCAAAATACATCCATCGCCATATCAATATCCCCACACTTTGCATACATATGAACAAGCGCACTCCCTAAAGTCAAGTCAATTCTTAGCCTTTCTTGCTCTATATACCTATGTGCATCACGGCCAGTATTCAAATCACTCAAATGCGAACAAGCAGACAACACGGAAACCATTGACACCTCATTAACCTTCAAACCCAACCTTTCCATCTCAAAAAACAATTGCAAACCCTCCAAGGATTCTCCAGCCTTAACATACCCCGCTATCATCGCATTCCACGCCACCACATCTCTCTCAGGCATTTCATCAAACACTTGGCGTGCAAAACTAATATCTCCCAATCTAGCACAAGCAACCACCATCGCCGTTTGCGTAACCAAATCCGCTTTAATTACATCCGAAAAAAGATCTTTTAACTCCCTTAACAACCCCATTTCAGCATATAAGTTAACCAACCCACTTTGAACATGTGGGTCATTATCCAACCCATATTTTAACACAGACCCATGTACAGCCAACCCCAAATCTTTAACAAAATCCAACTTCAGACAAGACTTTATTAAAAATGTAAATGTATAATTATCTGGGTTTTTATTAAAATGTAATATCTTTTTATAAAAATGTAAACTTTTTTCAGGATTTGAAGATTTTGAGTAAACCCTAATGAGAGAATTTAATGCAAAAAGAGATGGATTTTCACATTGATTTAAGATTTGAACAGAATAATGAATATTGTGTGGGTGTTTTAGTGCAATTGATGCAGCAAACTTGGATACAAGTTCTGGTTCATTTGTAAAACCATTAATTAATAATTGAGTATGAATTTGGTTGATTTCTTTAAGTGTTTTGCATGTTTCTACTATTGAAATTGTAGGGTTTCTCAAGAAGTTCTTTAAAGCTTGCATTTTTATCAAGTTGTTAGAAACAATCTTGTTAAAATTAAATTTATCAATGACAGTGATTTGGATTTTGGAACAACGAAAGGGGGGGCATATAACTGTAATTAGAGAAAATATCACAAATGGTTCCCTTAATTTGTGATATTTACAATTCACGCCCTATGTTTTTTTTTTTTTTCCATTGTTAACCATTTTATCGGTTTTGCATTTTCATTGCTAAAAGTCCTTGACACTTACAATCGTTAGTTTAAGACCGTTAATGAGGGTATGATCATCCATTCACATAAAAAACACTCTTCTTCATCCACCTCTATCTCTCTTTTTCCAGCAACCAACACCATTACCAACAATCGACCAAACATGTCTTTTTTACAAAAAGAAAAAAAAACATTATATCCATATCCATATCAAAATACAAAACCAATCTTTATCCTTGTCAAAATCATATTTTTAAACAATCAGAGAATGAACCAAACAAAAACAAAACATATAATTTACAATTACTACCAACAACCAACCAAACATGTTGTTTTACAAATCTTTTTAACACTATATCCATATCCATATCAAAATACAAAACTAATCTTTATCCGCGTCAAAATGAATGAACAAGTTCATTTAAAATATAAACAACGAGAGAATGCACCAAACAAAAACAAAACATATAATACAATCATTGTCAAAAAAAACACATACAAATAGCCCTTATATGATCTTAACAAAGATCCTCCAAAATTATAAAAGTGTAATAATTGTTCTTTTGTTGTTGTTCACGCCTTCATGATCCATTAAAAATACCCAAGTATTTTAAACAAACTAATGGAGTAATGGGTCGTTGCAAAGCGATTCATTGAATGAAAATTACTTACTTTATTGGCCTGAATACTTGTATTCCTTTTGAATTACAATTGTTATCACAATGACTGTTGACTTGTGAATTGATTCATCTTGCTACTTTTGATGGATTTCGCCTCTTAAGTCACGTGGTGGTTCTAGTGACCAAAAAAAGGTGTTGTCTGGACCCCTTCCTTCTTTACTTGCTGGTTTTATTTGATCTTACCACCATTAAAACCTTTTTCCATTTTTACTGAATATATCGTATTATATCACTTAATACATATGTATTTATATAGTTTATATAGATATAGATAAATGGACATAAATATAGATGCACAATATATCTATCTAATATTTTAGTGGAAGAAAAAAAAGAATTAGTGCAAAAAAATCTAATACATAAAATAAATGAATTGATTTGATTTGGGCAAATAACATATGCTTGTTAAGGGAACATTTTAATAAAATAGTATATTTTAGAGAGAGTTACAAGTAAGTGAAAAAATTTAGAAAGAAAGAGTTCTATGTGATTTAGCGACGTAGGCTAGGTACAAACAACTATATTGATAATTTATTCCATAAATACATTTTGCTTCTAAAATAATTTAAACATTCTGATTATATGTAACCGTATAACTAAGTTTTAAAGATCAACATTTATATATTTATTTACAAATATTAATTAAAATATGATTATTATCACAAATACTTTCACCCTAAACCCTAACTATGTGTGTGAGAGAGAGAGAAAACCCTCCCCCTTCCCCTTCTCGCCGGCCGCCACATACATCGGAGAAAGATGATGGCTGGAAGCAGGTTAAGCATCGTCGCCGTCCCCTCCCCCCTCCAATCACCACCTTCT
>JANDBE010000001.1:25103688-25123601 GCA_024320915.1 Erigeron philadelphicus
AAGACTCACAGTGATTCAGCAACAGTAAGATCAACAACAAGAATGAGTAGCACAGATATATCGCATGTGAAAATTTTAAAAGTGATATATGAACTTCTTTAAATTAATAATCTATTAATTTATCGATATAATAATATATCGATAATTTAATAAAATATATTGGTCCCGATATTGTTAATTTATAGAGGTTTAATTGTAATTAAAATAAAGTTTTTATACGTGTAGCGCTTTAGAAAAAAACTTGTAAAGAAAGAAAGGCAGAAAGCCAAAAACAACACTCTTTATTCTATATCGATTTCCTTCCCGAGTTCCTTCCTTCATTCCGACTAATCTCACCTCCACTGTGTGTGTAAAATGGCGAAAATATGTCTGATTCGAATTATCATATTTTGTATTCTATTTACCACTTTATTCGCTAAAGAAGAAGGATCATTTGATGTTCGAGAACACTTATCTACAGTCACTAGGTAATCAATATTTATGTATTTATCTATTTTTATAAAATTTTTATTTGATTAATTAACATATAAGCCTACAGAAATTTATATCTATATATACAAGGTTTGCAATTCTATTCATTTTATGTTGTATTAGGAATTAATTATATCTCTATTGCTTTTTTTGATATTTGATACTTATATTTGATCAAGTCATTATTATGCTGACAAAAATGCATCCATTTTTGCAACAAAATTAAGCAACAATTCCGGAAAAACTGCTTATTTGCTATGCTAATTTCCTTTAATTAAGCTAATAAGCACTTTTAAATAAACAATTTGGTCTATATATATATATGTTTCAGTAGGTATATGATGATGAATGTGTGTTAGAATTTGTTAGAGTTGTAGAGTATTCATATGCTATTTCTAAACATAATTATTGCCGGTGCTAATTGCGAACGGCTGATTTGTAACTTTAGGATGTGGTTTATTTATGGTTTGCAGATACCCCATCTCGAAAGACATCAAAGCAAACGCTTACGTTCCATCGAGCATTCCTGATCAATGTACTCCTATCCACCTAAATCTTGTGGTATGTACATTCTCTACTTTTTGCTTCTAGTATATAACTACCCGATGCAGATAACCCGCGATTGAAAGCATGCTTTATGCGATGTTTTTGACATACATAATTCGGTTTTTTTTTCTGCTACTGAAAGTTTTGAGATATTGCAGGCAAGGCATGGTACACGTGCGCCTACCAAGAAAAGAAAGAAAGATTTGGAAACTTTATCGACACAAATAAAGACCCTTATGCAAAACGCGAAAGAAAAAGGTTCGTCTTTGGAGAAGCTTCCTTCCTGGATTTCCGGATGGAGTTCACCTTGGAAGGGGAAGTCAGGCAAAGGTGGAGAATTGATAAGTCAAGGGGAAGATGAGATGTATCAACTTGGAATCAGAACTAGGGAACGGTTTCCACAACTTTTTAGTGATGAATATCACCCTGACGTATATCAGATAAGGGCAACCCAGGTTCGGTTTTTCAACAATATACAGCTATTTATCATTTGAATGTAGTTCTATATTTAGCAAATTTACTTAGAGATGGCAAACTCGACACATTTACTTATGAATGGGTCGATTAGGTTTCTCCTTTATATCTAATGTGACAAAAGGGGTAAAGCTTTAAAATTGAGCTAGAAAGGAAACTGTTATAATGGGTTAAAAGTTGCCCAAGTTGTATTGGTAATGCATACACATGCTAAATTATAATAGCCAAAACTTTAGATTATAATTGAAATTGCTATAATCTGTAATCATATTTGATGTTTTGATAAATAAATATAAATATGTGTTTCAGACTTTCAGGTCAACCGGACCTGACCTATCTCAACCCTTAAACTTTACTTTAATATATTTAATGTTTACTCGCACAAACCACTTTTCAAAACGATGGAAGCTGGTTCCAATTCACTACTTGTAAATTGAATTTGGTACTTCCTGCTATAAACGCCAATTAATTTATTGTGTTTACTTGTTGATGAAAAGATTCCACGGGCATCAGCTAGTGCTGTGGCATTTGGAATGGGGATGTTTAGTGGCAAAGGAAAACTTGGGGCAGAAAAGCATCGGGCTTTTGCAGTTCTGAGTGAAAGCCGTGCAAGTGATATAATGTTGAGATTCCACGATTGTTGTCAGAATTACAAGGTTTGTAATTAAGATAAGTTTGGTTTGATCCTAATCATTGCATATTGCTGGCTTTGATGGTTCTTCTAATCACCTTTTCTTTTGGGGCAGGCTTATAGGAAACGTCAGGAACCTGCAGTTTATAAGCTTAAAGAACCTGTATTTGATGAAATCACCCATTCATTAGCAGCACGCTATGAGCTCAATTTCACTATAAAGGATACTACCACACTTTGGTTTTTGTGCAAGCAGGTAATAACTGTGTGCTGGGTCTTAAGTCTGTAAAATCTTTTCCCTGTTCACTTATCTATGTAACAATCTTTGCCTTCTATTAATATTGCAGGAGGCAGCTTTGCTGAACATAACTGATCAAGCTTGTGGTCTTTTCAGTAATGACGAGGTACATCTGTACTTATGTATATGGAAAAATTACCTGAATGGCTAAATTTGTAGATGCATTGTTAGCTGGCCTAGACCATCTTAATGATTGTTATGAATAATATGATGGTATATTAATCAAATCATGTTTATTAAGATACTGATGATGTTACATGTGTATATGTAGATAAACTTATTAGAATGGACAGATGATCTGGAGATGTTCATAGTAAAGGGTTATGGTAACTCACTAAATTATCGAATGGGAGTGCCATTGCTGGAAGATGTCATTTCGTCAATGGAGCAAGCCATTAAAGCAAAAGAAGGTAATCTGGTCATACTTTAAAATAAGTTTGCATTCTACATTATTTTCATGTGTAATCTTTAGATTTAAATTCACATCTCAATCTTCAAAAATTGGCATATCAATAGTTTACGTCTAAGTTTGTTTAGAGGGAAAGCTTTTTAGGGGGTGTTTGGCCTAGCTCATATTTTTATGCTTATGCTTTGGTTTTACAAGTTGTTTATGTTTATATTTTTTAAGCTTACAAGCTCTTTTGATAGTGTTGGATTAGCTTACCTAGCTTATTACCTATTTCAATGGCTTGTGTTAGAAAACCATTGTTGGACAAGCTTATCAAAACTAGCTTATATAAGCCTAAATACTTATGTTCAATAAGCTAGGCCAAACACCTAAATGGCTTATCTTGTCAGATATAAAGCCAAAAAAGCAATAAGCTCTCATAAATAAGCTAGGCCAAACACCTAATGTATTATACTCTGAGAGGTTCTGTGAAAAAGAACATCCCTTTATATTCTCTTTCCATTTTTGATTTGACTTGCCCCCTTTCAGAAGGACATGCACCTGGGAGTTATGAGAAGGCAAGGTTACGCTTTGCTCATGCTGAGACGTTAGTTCCGTTTTCATGTTTGATCGGACTCTTTCTTGAAGGATCAGGTTGAGCATTTTCACATTATATTAGTAAAACAAACTTTACTTCATTATATTATACGTATATCCTAGACTCTTCTATTTAATAATTTCTTAACTGCTTAATATTATGCAGAATTTGACCAAATACTAAGAGAAGAGCCCTTGAAATTCCCCCCGAAACCTCCTCTGAAAAGAAATTGGAGGGGAAGCATGGTGGCACCTTTCGCTGGAAATAATGTTTTGGTTCTGTACAGCTGTTCAGAAAAAAGCACAAACAAATATTATGTGCAAGTGCTACACAACGAAAAACCAATCCCGTTGGCTGTAAGTCCTTCAGTCATGTTATGAGTACCCACTTTTGTTACTAATCTTGGTTTTAGCTTTCCAACAAACCAAATTTACCCTGCGAAATCAGTAAAGATACTTGGAGAACTTGAATATCTGTGTGAAAATGTCATACACTTTAACTAGTAATTTTTGGGACTTTTGAAACTGCAATGGTTATTGTAGACGTGACAAGATGAGTGGATCAGGTCAGATTGGAACACAGCTTGTAGTGGGTTGTTTTGTAGTACAGGTGAACAAGGAACGGATTGGGTTGATCCACAAACACTTTCACTTCATTTTTTAAATTTTTTTCAGTTAATAGTGTGATTATTATAGTTACCAAAACATTGAGAGTACAACACTGTTTCTTTATAAATAGAACGATCTAGGTGGTCGGATACATCAAAAACTAGACTTTGAACAAGTTTTGATGTGTTTAAGATTAAAAGGTTATCCAAATCAACCACTCATAAGTAAATCGGATGAAATTGCCACGTCCGGTCTCATTAAAACTAAAACCATGTCACAAGCATCCAAATCACATTCTTTCATTGATGCTATATTTTTTTGCACCTTTTTAAACAGGGGTGTGGGGGTAAGGATTTCTGTTCGTTTGAAGATTTCAAGGTACTTTAGATCTATTTCCGAATTTTTAGTACCTCTTTTTATGGTCAAATAATTTCGCTTTTTAAGGTTGAAATGTTCTTTTTAATGGTATCGTTCATCCAGGGGAAAATAGCAGCTGCACACTTGAAACACAGCTATGATAATCTATGCAATGCCAACATGGAAGAAGGGTCGGAATGTAAGTCATATACAAGTAAAGTTATTGAATTATTTAGCTGGTTATTCTCGGGAAAGGACAAGGTTAAGGCATCCCAGAAAGAAGAGCTATAGGAGATCAATACCTGTTTTGTTTTGCTGACTCTGCATTCTCCAGATTAACTTCCAAAACCGGCATGACATTTTTTGGGAACCCTGTAACTAGTGAAGCTTAGTCATATGCCGCAATGAGGATAGTTTTTGGTATCTCTTCACCGGGGAAGTGTAATCTGATTGATATGCTTTTGATTGTAACATAAACGAGTTTTTCGAATAATATGATTAATGATTTCGATCTTGGTGAATCAAGTTGTAAGATGCTATAATTCAATGTCTTGCAGTTAAATTGTCTCTTCTGTTCATGATTGTGATTTGTTCTTTTTACTTGGGGTTTTCACGGAACTTGCCTTTTTGGTGTTGAGACTTGAGAGTATGGTATTCGGGTTTGGAGTGCAGTTCAATAAGGTGTTCATTTGTTTCCCATCTAATTCGAGATGTGCATTATTAAGGTAGCAAGTTTTTTTTTTTTTGTAGAATTTCATCTTTAAAATATATTTACTTATAAATGGATGTACTTGTGCTATGTCTTTTATTTTGTCACAAGTCAAGTAGACGGTATTATTGTAGCAAAGTAGCTAGTTTAATTGCATCTAACACAATACCTCAGCTATTTTAAAATGGACAAAAGAGTGTTTCAGGTCAAGCTAGCATGTTCAGTCTTTGGCCCTTTAGGTACAACTGTACAAGTACAAGTTTTGGTAAAACGGTAGACAATAGACATAGAAGATAACAAATCTAAATCAACAACATTGAACTTGAGATCAGATATCAAAATTGTTGAGATAGTACGAAAATTAAAGTATAGTATAGACTCTTGTCTGGCTGCAGTTGAAAAAATGCTAACCAATGCTGCACAAAAAGGGTCAAAATATGTTTCAGCTAACTCAACACCAATTCTTCTACTTGACTATGTATCAAATGTACAAAATCTTTACAAATACACCTTCTCTGAGCGTAGAATCGTAAATATCTCAAAAGAGGTTCAATGCTAATTTAACTTCCAGATACCAAAGGGAATGTGTCGTATTTGTAGGTCCCGCAGCCTCTATCTGTTTGAAATTGCTATGAGAATCTTTTATAATAGACTGGTTTTCAAATGGGAAAACCATACAAGATATCTTATACTTTACCCAAATGTGGATCCGAAAGAGAAGAAATTAGGTCTTCTCTAGATTGGGATCGTCTGCTTTGCAAGCGCATTTGATTTCTGTGAGGTGAAGGGTAGAATGCATTGTCGAACTGCATCTGTCCCAAGCTACTTGATGATATACTATGTGTGATGCTGCTAGATGATGAATATAGTGAAGACTCTGCAAGCTGGATATCAGTGCCAAAAGGTCTGGTCTGGGAACGTGCCGCCGGGCTAAGGGGTGTCTTGATTCGTCCCTCTCCTGAGAGCATAAAACAGGTCTTAAAATCAGTCTAGTTGTAGTAACAATCGGAAACTGATTAATTGAAATGGAATTTGGGCATCAACAGATGTTGCAAAATGGGCCGATTGGGTAACGGGCCAACAAGGACAGCTTTTTGTCTAGATGTTTGACTTAAAAAACTACATCATTTCAATAATAATCTATTTATTACTTAAAATGACATGGGATGCTTTAAAATTACAATTACAATTTGGACTGCTTTTGATCTATTAACTCTTTTAATTTAACCCATTTTACCTGACGGGTATGAACAAAAGCAATGGATCAAAAATTCTGTATCTAGCAAGCGCTACTATTATGAGAACATACTGCAAGGTTCATTGATGGAATACACATAATAAGTCAAGCCAATAAAAGAACATTAGGTGATGCAATACTTGCCACTTTGCCGGATAACAACCATGCAGAAATGCATATCACATGCTTCCTTATTGATAGGACTAGATATCAAAACGAACCTATATAACAGACCGAAAATAAGAAGAAAAAAAAAACCCACCCAATCATTTTCATATAATCCTTTATCTACCACGTTAAATCCTACTTTTAGTTATTCTATTTGACACCTAGAGGTAAATCACATATGGAGGAATATCCAATGGAATTCATTATTCTAATGTTGCATGCTTAAAACTAAGAAATCTAAGAGTAGATAAACTATTTAACTATTTAAGCTACATTCATAAATTATGCTAACCCTAATTATTGTCTTTCTGACCATTAAGTCAACAATAAAAGGCATCTTAATAGTTCCAAATTCAAACCATTCTTTACTTGGTTATATATGTACGTATGTGTGATACATATGTATATGTTTATATATGAGTCGAAAGTCAGTTATAACAGAACAGGTATATCTTGTCAAAGTATTTACCTGTAATAATAGGACTCCAACGCCGATAACTGAAAGGACTTGATATATTGAGAACAGAACTTCCTGAGGCATTTCTGCGCCTAAAAAGAGGTAAACTTAGCCTACGAAAGAACCGTGGAACACATTTACCAACATATAACAATGCACACACTAGTAAGCCCAACGAAACCACCAAAATGACGGAAAGAATGAGAGGATGCATCTTAATCTGAAAGAACTTGAAATTATAAACCCCCACTCTGGTAGAAAGTTCTTTTCCGGCCTCCAAAAGTGCAACCCCAGTCGTCCAAGTAATACCTCCAGAACCAATATTAACTTGATTATCTTTTATATGCAAACCTTCTCTCAATAATAACACAACATATGGTGCTCTAAAGCAATACTGCTCAATAAAAGGCTGAGGCGGCACACTACTTTTCGCGACATCCCATGATTTTTCACAATATTCCCGACCCTTCTCTAAAACTTCATCAAGTGGAGCATGGGCACTCAAATTGAAAAACCGATAAACCACAAAAAAGCCTGACATGGCATAAAACTGCCCATATGGACGTGGTAGGTTGTCTTGAAACGCACATGGCTGCAAAGCACAATTAATTGCTGGACTTTTCTTTGACCATTCTGACGAATTGACACTGATTTTTGCTAAATTTCTGCATTCTTCCCATTTTGGAGCACCAATTAACTGGACTGGGATCCCAGAGTTTGGGGTTTTATCATCTTGAAATGCAGACTGACACATAGAGCAAATGTATCTTTCATTGTACCCCGATTGCAAACAAGGATGTTTTATGACGGCTTTTCCTTCAACTATATCAAGTTTAGTTAATTCGGGACTTGATTTTAGGATATGAACAACAGATTTATCAAAAGCATCATTAAGACCATAACCTGCAAGAGAATAGCCACTTAAATGATGGTTCACGGGACCAATACTAAGGTTTAAGCTAGTCTCATTGTTAGCATAGTCGTTGCTCTCAAATGTCACCTGCAATGATGAACCACCCAAGTCAAGTGCACCATATGTTTCTTTCTTTGGGCTAGCACCGAGCATACGAGTATGATAGTTTAAAGCTATCCATCCAAAATATGCTTCTTCTGTGCCACTAATGATTTTCACCCACTCTCTTTCACACACAAAGGATGAGTTTTTCATAATGGTCCAAGCATTGTCAAGAAGCCAGTCTGAGTCAGAAGTGGGCAACCGGCGAACGCCAGCTGTTGCATAAAGAAACAATGACGTGGTTTTATGTGCATGCTCGGGGATTTGCTTTTTGGCCCAGTCTAGAAGTGGGTTAATGGCTTGGTTCAAGCCGGTTATATTACGAACCAGCTTGTCAAACCCAGGCTCAGTCTCCTTGCGCTTATACGCTCGCCCGCTCTGTGAACTAGGTCTAGTTTGAAGATCTTCAGGTATCGATTTCAATAATATTGGAAGATTTCCATCTTTTTGGTGGTTGGTAGATGCCTGATATACGAAAACCCGTGTGCCCGTGCTACCACAATCGAGTACAACAAAGAATCTGGTGGATTGCTGAGACCAATTAGGATATATATGTAGCAACCCATAAATAATAAAAGCAAACAGCAGAAAACAGAGGAGAAACATGATTGGTCGATGCCATTTTCTTCGTTTTACAGTAGACCGTGGTGCTGATTTCTCCTTTGAGAAGCTTAAATTGCCATCCTCTCTTAACAAATGAAGCTGGTTAGTTTCGGTTCCAAGATTAAAGTTGCCTTCTTCTGGATCAAGTCGACTATATGCAGAAAAATCTTGGAGTGATGAGGAGAGTCTTAGATTGTTCTTGAATCTAGAGCCGGGAAAAACGGAACCACGAACAGGACCACTCAGAGGCGGAAGTTCAGACGATGTGTATTGACTAGTAGAAGCTTTTGAAGAGAAACGATTTGCAGCAGAAGAAAAAACTTCTGTAATTCCGCTAAATAACATGTTTGCTGAAGTGTTGAAAACTTTATGGCAAGTAATATGCCATCCTGATATATGTACCAAGACTTACATCCCATCTTCATGGAATATGATAGAACTTACAAAATGAAAACCCTTCATGTTTACGTTTCATGTGCAGAAGCAGGGACCTCAATCATCAAATATGAACGTTCACCTGCCAGAACCATGATGTGATCATGTGTATCAATTACTAAGTGAGGAGAATTAATAAAATATAAAGAATATGGCAAATCTTTTTATAATGTCCAGCTATCTGCTCCCCCGTTATACATATGCCAAGTATATATACAGATGGTATAAGGCATAAGTTTACACGTTGTACACATTAAAACCTTTATGAGAATAAAACATTCATACAACAAAATATCATCCTGTACGCTTGGTGACACCATCCATCACCAAAACGGAACAAAATCAGCAAAATAGAAGTAAAAACATAGCTGACTAAAACCAACCAAGCTGCAAAATGTTTTTACATTATGTTTTTTTAATCATCACATGTACAAAATTGCAACTACATCATATGCCGGAAAGCACTTGTCATTCAATACTGGAATTTGTTTTCGTCTAACCTACTACAATAGTACAATTATGATAAAAATCTCTAAGGGCGCGGTGTGATTAGTTACAGAAGAAAAAAACCACTAATTTTTCAACTTCCATTTTCTCGGAAAACTGAAAGACAGATTTGAGTTTTTGACAGTGTAATTATGAATTCGAAAACTTGGTTGTCTAGAACAATCCTATCTGAAAATGTTTTCGGTTTTCCATGAAAAACACATATTTTTCTACGACTAAACGGGATGCTTTGATTGGATCAAATTAGGAGTTCCAAAACTTAAGTACACCAGCTAATTAATCTCAATCTAATCTAATCTAAATTCTAGATTCAGCATTTTCGGCCAGTCAAAATAACAAAAGTCCAAAATTCTCAATAGTCCAATACATCATGGCAATAACAACAATTTGAGCATGATCATTAAAGAAAACATAATACTATCGATCTCAGCTATTCATCAAATAAATAAAGATGTAGTATGAAAATTGTGCATACTTACAGAGGAATGAATCAAGTGACAGACAGTCAGACAGATAGAAGAGTGTTTTTTGATAACAATAATAAAACTGTAATCAGCAGTGTTGGTCAGAAAGAGAGATATGAGAAAGAAATGCAGAGCTGGCCAGGCCTGGATCCAAATCCAAATCCAAATCCAAATCCAAATCCAAAATGGTGGAAAATAAAAAATTAGAAGCCTTTTTCGTGTTATATCATTCCCCGCCCGACACACAACTAACCTACGCAACGCAAAAACTCCCTTTTCTTGAAAAAATTAAAGTGATTTTGACTTTTTATTTTTCTCCTTTTAATTACCGAAGCTAACATATCAACCATCAAGTTTTTAAAGCGATTTATGGATATTTATTTTCTTTTTACGATTAACGAGCATGGTATTTACGTAATGCGGCGGTGATAGTGGGAAAAGTGGTCAAGTGGTGTCGGTGATAATACTATTGATGGTGGTGACGGTGTCATGTATAAGTCGATGTAATTGTGATAGTGGAACATTTAGAAGATAAGAGCTTAAAATGTTAAGTATTAAAATAAAGGTTTAGAGTATAAATTATAATTTATTAAGGGCAAACATAAAAGTTAAGGGTAGTTATGACAATTTAAAGGTATAATTACCTAAAATAAAAAGAGATCATTTCCTTTATAAGAGATAAATATTAAAGATAAAGATAAAGATTTAGTAAAGTTTGGACTCGAGTTTCTTTGAGGTCTTTTTACGCATTTAAAAAAAAGTCATCGATTTTAACAATTTTACAATATATTTTGTTGAGTATATTTTAAAACCAATTTGGCTGACGATATGGTTAGAGTTTTTGCCTTTGAAGACAAAAATCTATGGGTTTGATCTTCATGCATAGCAAGGATGTAGGTCTAATTCTATCTTTCATAGAATCTGAAAACAATCTATTTTATGTAGGGATAAAATTTATCTGCATCTCAACTTCTCTCATACACCGTTGAATATGGTATTAAGACTTAAAATCCATTGAAAACGACAATAAGGGTTTTATTTATTTTGTAGGGTATATTTTTCAAAAAAGTTTGATATGTATAAATCATTATAAAACTTGTATGTTATGTTAGATATATCAAATTGAAATAGTACTAATGTTAAATCCCAATTCAAAATGAGTCGATTTTAGGAAGTGATATATAGGTATCAAATTCTTGAAGGTGATATATCTATATATATCTAAAAGTTTTATACAAGTTGTTCTTATGCACTTCATAAATAGGGTATTTAATGAGGGTAATATACAAGGAATTTACCATGGGAGTTAATGAGCTTATACACACAAATTAGGAGTTACAAAAGTTGAAAAAAAGAATTAACCATATAAGTTACTACACCATTTTACCCATTAGGGGGTTAATGTTGATGAACTTGCAAAGTAGAGGGGGGTAGCTGGCTACATTTGACATTCAATGTAAATTAGGTTGCAATACCCAAATTAATTTGCCCACGACGGTTTTTTCCTTCCCCCTCAGCGACTGTTTTTTTTTATAAAATTGAAGATGAATGAGGTACGTTTTCCTCCTTCCTATTTCATTTATTTCAATTCAATATTCATTTATTTCAAATCAATATGAGTCAGTTATGGTTTTGTGGTTTCAATATGAATGGGGAATAAAATTAAGTACCGGTTATAATCACTTCATTTATTTCAATACCCTTTTTCATTGCCCATTCATATACATTTTTGGCCGGTTTTGTGAATGTTTAAGAAAAATAGGCACACACAGTAATAGACTTTCTCATTACTTTGCTTTAAATAATTGTTTTTCTCTTTTTCTTGATTGTGATTTTGACATGTTATATGATTTGATGCAGAATAAGAGCAAATGTTTTCTAACAATCTGAGGTCAGTGATTTCTATTCTCTGTTCTTTTATTTCCCATATATATGTGTGTGTATATATGTTTTATGTATCGTTTTTTCATAATAATAATTAGGGTTTCTTTGCGAGAAATTAATAAGTTGATGTTGCAATATTATGTCCGCCTGAGAAGACACATCAAAAAGTAATTAACTTCCAATTGTTTCTTATATTTTAGATTTTCAAATTTTGTTTTTTGTTTTTGGATTTTGCATTCTCTGTAGTTTCTGTTGAATTTCTTTTTTAATAAAACTTTACTATATGAGCCTCAATTTGCTGTGAAGTTCAAGAAGGCATACATTCCCCCGGTTCATGGAAGAGCATTTGGTACTTACGTTGTTCGAGACCCTCGAACGATTGGTGTACGGTTATCCTCCTCCCCCTCTCCATTTTTCAAGCATAGTATGCATTTAATGTAGGGCAGTGGAGATGTTATGTTGTTCCGGTATTGTACTTAATTAGCTATTGAATCCTGATAGTCGATTGAGATATTCCTTGACGAAAGAGTTTATATAGCAAAAACTAGAATAAATCTTCATATTATATTTGTCTTGTGATTATGATTAATACAAGATGCATAATGCTGGAATTAAAATAATTCTTTTTAGAATACAGAACGCGTTGAGGACATCGATCTCTAAATCAGAAAGGCAGGGAAATGCTTGGAGGCCGGAGCAGATATGATAAAAATGGATGTCGAAACGTGTGTAGATACGCTGATTATGTTCATTTGGACATCATAGTGAAAGTGACTGGGTGTGCAGGACTTGAAAAGAACATGTTTGAAGCGTCAAGTTCCAAAACCTATGGTTCATCAAGCAATATGGTCCCAATGTATTTTATTGCTCTTCAAGCCTATAATCATTTATTTGGTCCTTGCAAACTGTAAGAATCTTTGTATTATCATTATTTTTAACTTATAACTAATTCTTGGTCCATTCAAGTTGTAGGAATTAGGATAACCTGTTTATTAATACTTATTGCCTGATACATAGGTTAACCTTTTCGTTGAGCATTCTCAAGTGTTGGGCTTGGAGTGTCTTGAGGGTGTAACCTAGGGAAAACACACATATCAGTTCTCGACTGCTTTTGACATATGCTTTCAGGGATAATGGATAATCAAAACAGGTTCGCTCTTAATTTATTAATTAATCTTAAAAGGATATATTGTCTTTAAGTTTCTGTTTCTTGAAGCTCGAATTCAATTTACTATTCTTCTAAGTTTTATATCAATGGAGAAACTACATCAGGCTATATTCCTGATTTGTTGGATGTTGAGATTTTTAAGATTCCATTGAATTTTTTTAAATTGGAACAGGATCTCGATTTAAGGGTCAATCACCTCCTCCCTAGCTCTGTCCACATACTCGACCCTCAACCATGCACAAATTATTCAACCTAAACCCATCAAACACATGCAAATACAGCTACAGAAAATCATAACCATAATAATATTGTTGAATTGCTAATTTTGTACTTTTGGAACTATTATACATGGGAGAATTTGAGAACTGCTTTAGAATTTTAACAAAACAAAACTGTAGAAAGCACATTTTGAAACATTGGATGTTGGCTAAGGGCTTTTCCAATGATTTTGAGTGGCAAATGATAAGTGAAAAGAGAGATGAGGGCGAGGAGGGGGATTGTAGAATATAAAGAAGAAAAAGAAAGAGAAAGAAGTGGTTTAGTTAGATATTTAGGCATATAAGTTAAGCTACAATTGTCAAACGTCGATACGAGTGCTTTAAATTGGAATTTGGAGATGACAATGTGTGGGAAGTTGGTGATTGAAAGATAGGGGGTTGCTAAGGACTGCAGTTATTAGAAACACGAGAAAAGAAAGTTTGAATTAGAACGGTATTGTCCATAAAGAATTTGAACTTGGGAAGTTCTAAGTCAAAGCTGCAAGATTCAGAAGGAAATATCGAGAATAAGTAGAAAGTGATGAAGAAATGGATGTTGAAATTGGGTATTCACTAAGTTATGCTAACCAGGAAGGAGCTATGGTTCGATAAAAATCTGCCCAGGTAAACTTTAATGTCAGTTTTTATAAATACAAGATTAAGTTATATCATGTTTGTTTGATTGCTTTTGAAGTGAATAGATCCCGGACGCAAAGGTGACCCTGTATAGATTACTGTTAAGATTATGTGTCGTGTCGATTTCTCTGTATATCCATACATACAACAGCTTAAGTTGTTTCTTTTTTATTGAAATTGTATTACTTGGCAGAGACCATTAGCACCTTTGAGGAGACGTTTTAATGATGAGTTTGCTACTGTATTTTTTTTAAAAATTATTGTTCATATAAAGCTATCATTCTAAAAAACTTTATTGTTCATATACAATTTAATGGTAGTTCAATATTTTTATATAATTTAGATGTTTTGCTAATGTCATGTAGCATTTCTGCCCCATGCATCATTTCTTTGGCTGGTAAGATCTTTTACCTATAACTGTCAATCATGCTCCAGGCTTCTATATTCATCATGTTTCCCCATAAAGAAATGCTTAAGCTTCTCACGAACAAGGTAAGATTCTCTATGTACTGATTTTTCACACAAGAATTTAGCCTGAATATATAGTTAACCAAGTTTTTATATCAATAAAGGTATAGGCTGCACCTTGACATCATGTAGATGCAATTTATATAGCAGGAGGCGAGAACCACAAGGGCACAAGGCAACCCACAAGGGCACAAGGCAACCCGATTCACACAGATGAACTATCTTGGGGCATATTAAGATGGAAATGGTGAACAATTTTTGCCTTTGCAAACATCGCAAAGTGCATTCAAAGGATCATGAGGTTCAACTACCAATCCATTGGTAGACAAGCCACGTATTGTACATTTTTCAATGGATACATTCCCAGTTTCTAAACCATGTGTCAAGCATTGTTATATCACATGGCAAGCATGGCCAAAGAACGTGACCTATTGCTCAATGAGTTTTGTTTAATCAGTGTAAGAAAGTGTTTTCTTCATTGTAGTCATTTAATTTCTTCATCGTATTATTAACTAACTTCCCTAATCTTACTTCAGATTACAAGTTCCCGTGAGCATCAATAATTGGGAATCAAAAAGTTTTTTGTTTCCTAAGTTTTTTTAATTAGAACTTTTATCTAAATTTTTCTTTTATTTTGTTTTAGTAATAAAGAGTATGTTATTGCATTTGATGTTTCACCAGCTATCTCTCGATATACAGATCCACAAAGCTTCATGTTCGTTTACGCTTAAATAAATGTGGACTTTTTGGTTTCAGATTTGCAAATGGAATATATATTATCTACTTTAAATGTTTGCTCCATCCTATTATATTTTATACAGTCTCTATAGTAGAATATGTATGTATATATACATATCAAGTATTGGATAGTTCTCATCTGTGTGACACTACATTACTTATTGACGTAAAGATGGAATCTCAACAACGTGTATCACATATGTTTTTATCCAGCCGTGCATCGCACGGGACTGCATTCTAATATACAATAAAAAAAATTCATACACGTAGAGGATGATAAGGAATAGTGTATGTATTAAATGTATGTGTTATGTTAATAAAATTTTGGAATTTTTACATATATATTACTTTTAGTTATTATTATTTTTTTAACGGCAAATTCTTATATGCCTTTTTATATACCTAAATTCAATTTTAGAGGAACTTATATTGATAATAAAAATCTATATCTCAATTTCTAAAAACATTTTGCCCAGTGCTCAAACAAGAGTTTAGATCTAAAAAATATTAATTTCAAATTTCACCATATCCAAATTTATTTATTGATGATTAGTGATCTATCAATTATCTAACGTTGTCATAATCAAATATTAAAAGTTGTGGGCTTCGCACCATAAAAGCCTAAAAGACATCTTATCAAGCATTTAGTATGATTTATCAAATCAACCAATGGTAACAAAATTAGGATAATAGTGTACGAACATTCATTTTATTGTAAATACAAACGAAGTAACGAACAATCATCTAGTCTATCCATTATAAATCTTTATTTCTTATTTTTGTTTGAGAAATGTCTAACTTTCAAAAGTAAACATATGTTTAAAATTTTTGTCTCGAATGGAGATATAGAAGTCCTTACACAATACGTAAACTATAGGTCTAAATCTCATAATGTAAAATTATATCAATTAGCCCGTCTAGCTCAGTTGGTAGAGCGCAAGGCTCTTAACCTTGTGGTCGTGGGTTCGAGCCCCACGGTGGGCGATTTGTAAATTTTTTATTTTAATTTTAGTTTTTTGTTTCACCTGGGCATACAAATCTAAGATGGCCAATTGGGCCGGGCTTTCAAAATTACCAATTTTTGAGAGTATTTTATTTTTCAAAAGCAAATTCTACGATCAACAAATGGTCATGTGTTAAATAAAACATTGCACTGCATTGTATTTGTTTAAACAAAACTAATGATGTATGCAATTATCAAGCCTATGGGTTGGGTTCAACTCCAACTTGATGCCATCAGTTCATGAGTTAAGGCCACTACCGCCTTGCAAACAACAATTTCTTCAGGTGGATAGATTAAGACAGGACGTACAGTCGTTGTACATTAGTCGAGTCAGATGGTTTGAATTACAATCTAATCGGCGAGTTCAGTTCCTGTAACAGAGAAAGCCAGCCTTGAAAAGGTTGCCGGACAAACATTAATGTAATTTCCATAACCTCATATGTTTGTTTCAGTCATCATAAGTTCATAACACAATAACACAAGAAGAGAAACTTCAAATTCGTTTCCATTTGGTGCTATCATTGATAATGAGGGGAATACTAATCTTTAATAAGATGTTCTTTACAATTCATATACATATAAGGCCGTCTGGAAGGGATTGTATGATCGAGTTTAATACCAAAACTAAGAAATGAAATGAATTTTCATGATGCTACCAAAATTTTTTTTACACATCTAGAAGTTTTCGATAAGTCGGTTGTAATCTTCAGTTCCATTGATGTGCAAAAAAAAGATTTAGAAATTACATGTTCATATTGAGTGTACACACTATACACAATTCTTCTGAAGCAAACCATATGGAAAAAGAAAAAAGAAAAAGTATTCTATCTTGAGATGTACCTATTTTATCTCATGACCAAGTGAGTGAGTGACCAACCAATTACCCATTGGCACATTCAATATAGGCCTCGATCAGGAATTTGATTAACCATGTGGTTTACCCGCGTACTTGGTTCAACAAAAATCAAAGATGCCCGCCCCGGTATGTAGTGACAGATTCAGGGCTAGATGTTATCAGGTGCATTAGTTATCTTATCAGGAAGATTGTAATGGACTAACTAGAAAACACATGTTACACAAAGTATTTGGATCCAGTGTAATTTTATAAAAACTAAAATATTACACTATGATTCAAGTAAGTACCGAGACACCCCCCTGGGTCAGTCCCTATGCCAATATGGCACCTTATGCCGTCTATATTGTATGTGACATAGGGTGCCCGTAATAACAGTGTCTTTGAAAACAATCCATTAACTTATTTTTGACATATTTTTGAATGTATAAAGAGCAAAGGGTTTGATTCCATCAATTGCATGCAAACTGCAAACATTAACTATTATCAAGTCCTACTGAAGCTCACAGAGCTCAGGAAGCAATAATAAGAGACGTGTACATTCACTAGTAATATTTGTCAACCTCATTGATAAGTGTATATCTGTTTTCCAATTTTATTCAATACATGGAGGCATGGACCCATATTTCAAGTATAACAATGATAAGCAGAGATCAGCACTTAATGTTCATTCAACTCCATTTATGCTCAGTGTCAGATTATACTTGTCCTGTTTCTCTATAAACCTTTGGTCGGACCCAATATTAGTAAAGTCAAGAAGTGATAAATTTGACCCAAATAGTCAAACTGTCAAAATACTTGAACCATTGCAACATTTTATTCAAGATAACAAAACCCAAACGGCCAAACCTAAACTTCTCTACAACTTATTTATCATGTCAAAGACATACTTAACATACACACAATCCTAACTTACTTATTAGAATTCTACATAAACAGGATCCTAAGTAACATACAAGAACTAATAATACGTGTTACAATTCGAACTTGTAACATCCGTAACGATAGTACCATTCAAAACATCCACCTTTCGAGAATAACAAACAAGCCCGTCTGTGTATTCATAGTCTTGATGATTATCTGCTGAGCCCGAAAGAACTTCTTTACCTTTCACTACCATCGTACCATTACAAGTTTGTTTGTGACTCAAACCCGTCGTATCTTTATCATCAGAAACCTTTTCACTTCGTTCTTGCTCAAGTTTCGTTGTCATCACAGAAGTACCTTGTTCTGGTCCAGGTATAGTCTCGGTTTCAACCGTCAACGGATACTCTATCTTCACTTTTGTCTTTTCCACCACATTACCAAATTCATCAGTGGTCTTTGTTTTAGTCTTTTTGTTGTAACTATGATCAAGTTCTTTCTTAGCACCCTGGTCTTTGTACTTGATTTTGTTCTTAAACTTACTTTTAAGATTCAATTCTGTACTTAAATTCCCCAAAGTCGAATTCACCCACGAAATAACTACGATTTCTCGTTCCCCTTCAATCTCGAATTCACCATCTAACCTCTCAAACTCATACTTGCGTTCAATCTCCATAGCCGGAACTTTAAACTTGACAAATTCCGCTTTCACATCTTTACTATCAAACCACATATGCAAATTCGCATCCACAAGCCAAAACGAAATCCCATCAGCCACTTGTAACCCAATACTATGCTTTTTCCCATCCAAAAGTAACCCTAAAAACGGCGTCAAATCAATATCATAAGACGGCAAATCAAAAGCCCCAATTGACACAACCGGCTCCCAAAACAACGGATTAATCCCTCCAGTAAATATCACAGGAAACGGTACCACTCCCCCTACTAATTTCCCATCAATCGTCACTAAAACCTCTCGATACGCCCCGTGGGCCCTCCCTGTGTCCAAATTATTAACCTCTACATACGAATCAGACGGATTCATATACCAAAACTCATCATTTCCATGAAACGAAACGTATACTTCTAAAACCGCCTTATAAGTCCTCTTATCGATTCCTATATCCGTCACCATAATATCTGATTCATTCTGTATCCTAAACCAATACCCTTCTTCCTCCCCATTAGCCAAAGATACCGGCACAATTAAATCCGCAGGCTTATTTAAATTATTTATCAAATTATCATCATTAACAGAAAACATTACTTTTCTGTTACGAATTTCTTTCATTTTATTTCTTTTTGTAACCATAGATAACGGAAACAAACCCGCATTATTATTATTATAATTTCCATTACTATTTATATCATAAAACTCAAACGTGACATTAACATGATAAACACCAGTAAACTCATCATTCACGATATTTTCCAACATAACAGACAACGTGACGTCATCCTTAGATAAAATTGATTTATACTTACTAACATCTTTACGTACATTCCAGAATATTCCATCTTCAGTCGGCTGAGCAGTACTCGTACGTAAAATTTCCACACCGTTCATCCAAACACCGGCAATGCGGTCGTACTGTTCGCCGGCTATTTCGACGTGAAAGTTAAGGACGGCGTGAGACCAGTGACATGACGTCGGAGGTGGGGTGTACGGAACGGTGACAGGAGGAATGTTGTATGTGTTTTCGAAAGAGTGAGTGAGTGAGTTGATTGTGCATGATGGTACGAGGTTGTCGGTCGGGAGTGAGTGTGTGACTTGGAAATATTCTTGTGGTGGCGGTGTGATGTCAGCATAATTGTTGTCTTTGGGTTTTTTTGATGGTTTGATGAAATGTTGTGATGAGTGGATTTGAGATGTGAAGGATAGAAGGAGGATGATGAAGAAGAAGAGATTGGGGATCTTTTTCTTCATGTTTGTTTTTGTTTTTTTTGTTTATGGAATTTTGTGATGAGAAATAATAGTAATAAAATAGTTTGCCTCAACAAGAGTTATTTTAGTACTTTTTATACCAAAAGTTTTCGGAAAGTGGCAGGAAGTTTCGTAGTCGAGTACTTGAGGCC
>JANDBE010000001.1:25141156-25156018 GCA_024320915.1 Erigeron philadelphicus
GTTCATTTTGATGTTTTTGTGTTTAGATAAGTGCAGGTGTGTGAATTGGTTCATTGCGGGAGACGATAAGTGTTCGTCTTGAAAACCGGTAAAATTTTTCCATGAAAAAAATGAGTGCAGATTTGGTACTGCACGTACCCATTGCGCCGCAGTGGGTACATGCAGGTACCATTGCCTCGCAGTAGGAACATTCAGCAGTAAGGGTTGGCTTAGTACTGGTTGCGCCGCAACTGGTACACTCTTGTACCATTGCGCCGCAGTCGTCCTTTTGACCGGTCAAAGTCCAGATTTTCAAAAATCATAAAGGAGGATAAGGTTCTAGATTTTCCACCACAAACTCCATTTCACAGATTTTCTTATCTTCCTTTTTCCTCTCAAACTTTTTGGCCGAGTTCTCTTCCATTTATCACCATTTTGCACTAAATTATCTTCCATTAATTTCCTTAAATTTTGCATTTTTATCATTTACTCATCCATTATCAACTGACTATCCATCATGCCAAGAGTAAGTGTTCTTTCCTTTTAATTTTCATTTTTTGATATCGATATTTTCGATAATCAGGTGGAGGCTGTATCGTATACGAGCGAAAAGTTAAACTTCTCTATGGTGAGTCTCTTTTATTTGAGGAGTTTGTTTGTGTATCCGTTTGTGTTATATTTTGACTACTAATGACTGCATTTCTTGTTAATTACAGAGGATGTGACCCGTCTTCTCGTACGCGCTCTCAGACCCCCTTTTCTGATTTCCATTTTTGTTGTTTGGCTTACGTTATGAAAATCGGTTAAATGTATGTTATAGGTGGAGATTAATGAAGCCTGGAAGGTGAAACCTGTTCGAGATCCAACGGTTCTTCCTAAGGGCAAGACTCAGGCCAAGTATGTCTCCAATTCCGTTCTTTAAGTTGATTTTTAACAGTTATGTTGGATTCTTTCGTTACATCTCAATATCCGTTTGGTATTTAGTACTATGCATTCGGATATAAGAAAGCCTTTGCTATATGGCAGCCTTGGAATAGTAACTATCAGAAAAGGGACTAATTAATATTGCAGTTTTGTTTAATAATGGACATAAATGACAGTGTTAGACTTCCTTTTAATGCTTTGTAGTTCTCGTAACATATGCTATTATTGATGCATATTGACAGAAGTTTGTGTATCGAATCTATGGAATTTTGATAACTTGGTCTAAGGGTAATCTATTGATTCGATATTGTAGATATGAAGCTGTTACACTCCCTGATGACCAAATCTCAGACTTAGGAGAGGATCAACATCTTCAATTTTCTAACTCGGACACACTATTTGGGATACACAGAAGTGCTTATACTGAAATGGTAAATTATGCAACTAATTGTAAAGAATTACAAGCTTTCTTAATGTTCCTTTCTATGTTAAAATTCAAACATTAAGAGAGTGTGTCTTCTTTTACGCAGAATCTTGACAACATAGATGATTCGTACATCAGCCACCACCAGGCCGAAGCTGACCTGCCTCATGATCATCATCAAGGTTTTCAAACTTCATTCAAGAACATGTTTTATACTCGTATATTTATTTCATGCATTCAAGGTAGGATTCTGCCAAATTGTTGCCTGATGATTTTTTTTTCTCAGTTGATATTGATCATATCACGATAGTTGATCGCTTTGATTCACACCAGAATGATGCAAGTCTTTTCAATCGGTTTGAGAGGTAAGTTGCTTAGCTGCCATGGTTATGTAGCTAGCTAAATAGGTTGGGGGGTACAACTTGTGCTTTATATATATCGAATCGTTAGTGGGAGTTTTACTTTCAGTATGTATTATTCTATTCTTATAATATCTGCATTTCTATTAGCTAAAACTGATTTGAATTCTTGTAATATTTTTCAGTGATACAAACACTCTATACTTACTGTAATTGATTTCACCTATTAAGTGTTTTTTTTTTTTTTTAATATCAAAATCAGTTGACCATTATAGCTGACTTTAGTTGGAAACCGGTTGCAACAGGTTTGACATTGAAGGCGACCACATTGAACAAAACGAAGGGACACAAGGCCATGATTTTACTGACGTGCCATATACTCTTGTCCCCTCTCCACCTCCACAAGACGAGCCTCAAAATCGTATGCATCACTTATTTTCTTAATTATCAGTCTTCCAGTCATGTATACATTTGCATATTTCAACCTGTTTATTAATAAATGGGTTGATATTGGTTATGGTTTAACTAATGGGTTACATGACAAACTAAAAGAATTAGCTAAAAGAGGGACATGTCTAATGCGATGTAAATCGTCCAAGTGTATTTTAATTCTTATATTTTTCTTAATCACACTTTTTGGAAAATCAGTAAGTTTTTATTATCATATACCTGCATTACCTATATATACAAGAGGCGGAAAAACTGACAAAAATGTTTGTGGGTCAACCATACCGACCCAACCATTTCGAGTGTACTAAAAACAGCCCTTTTTGCCACCTCTAGTACTGGAAAACTATTTGTGGCTAGTTACTAACTTTAGGTTCTTGTAGCTGATGAGATACGCGAGAATCATCCAGAGGATCATCCCAATCATCAATCTGATGAGCACAAGGTGATCTTATAGTCATTCAGTTCAACCTAACCATAAATTCTAAACATGAGTTATTTTAAGTGAAAGCTCCATATTGTAGGCCCAAGATAGTCCACAGATTAAAAGACCACCTAGAAAAAGAGCAAGACGGGCCCCAATTCCAGTCATGGATTGTGAGCAAACAATAATTCCCGGTCCGATGTATCAATCATGGCTTCAGGACACTTCTGATATCGTCTCAAGAAGTGGCAGAGGAAGAAAGCGAAAGGTATGTTTTTGAATGATATGATGACAGTTGTTTCTGAATAATATTCAAGTAGAAAGTACCATCACACAACATATATAACAAAAATCACAAATTATCCAGCACTCGGGAAGCATGCACTCCATAAAGATAGCCAGGCTCATGGATCTACCACCAGTTGCTCTAGTTTGTGGCTTGCTTACAGATGGAAAATCCGATATCTATTATCCTACTCCTCTTTTGAAACAATGGATGAAATGTAAACCTGTTCTTGATTCCCCTTCGGGTATGATTTCACTATAATTAACATATTTTATAAGATGTTGCAGCTATTATAAAGAGCTTACCAAAGTTATTTGCTGCATTCAGCAGATTCACCGCCACCACATCCACCAGCATCGTCATCATCACCACCACCAGAAACAAATAATTATCATGACCCGACCTCATTTGTAAGATATTCATCTCTAAGTGTCTGCATTCATTTAAGCAGTAAAGAAGTACTCACAATTTCTCATAATGTGTTTCGATCTTTAGCCTTTTGAAGATCATCATAGTGGAGTTGGTTCCGGATCATTGGAGGCATCCGCAGAGATGCAACGTGGCGGTAACGAGATACCTACTGAAATCCTCAGTGTACAGCGGGGAGCCATCCGTAAAAACAATGGAGTAAGTGTAACTGAGGCTGATGGGGGGACAGCAGCTGCAACTGATGCGGCAGTTACACCTGCAAACTCAAGTATGATGGACGTTTTCCTATGGGTGATAAATCATGGTTTCAACACTTTCACACTGATAATTATAGTGGCAATATATCAATGGTCCTTAACGTTTCCTTTTGTTTTCTTATATCAAGTAACAGGTGATGGTGTTAGATCTATAAGCTCGGAATCTGGAAACATGTTTGTCACTTCTGGAAGGTCAGTAAGTGATAAGTGAGGTCCATCTGTGAGTATGTTGAGGTTTCAGTTCAACCCAGATAACTAGAATGGGATACATTGGGTTATATCTTTCCTCTAACGGGTCGAAGGATTCAATGTATCAATCTTGGTTTAAAGTGGAACTCTGACAAATTGGTCGAAAGTGACCCAAAGTGTATTAAATGCTTACAACCTCATAAATCTCTTTGTTCATAAGAATTAAGATTGGTTTACACTTTACAATAATGTAGTTTTCGTAGTCATATTAAGAAATCTTTGAACCTACCTTATCACACCATATCTGTAAGGGCCCATATCAAGATTACCTGTACTGACCTGACCCAACCCATTACCCAAACATCCCAACTCGCTCATTTTGCCACCTCTATTATTAAGTATTTGCTATTGTAATTCTTCAGGTCTAACATGAAGAAACGTTTCTCGTCATCTAGACTAAGTGGAGGAAGCCTTGAACCGGTGGCAGAGGAGTTCTCATGGGATCATCCTGATACAATTGACAAGATACCTGAACTACATGAAAACGAGATGGGGGCAGAGAATGGTGCACTACTTGCTATACCTCTATTGAATCATATAGGGTAGCAATTTTGACCCATTTACTTGTGAATGGGTCAATTCGAGTGATGTGTTATCTCCAACAGGTCAAACAGAAGTTCAAATGGGTCAAAAGTAGCCCACAATATATTTTTAATGGATAAAACCTCTTCCAACAGGTCAAACAGAAGTTCAAATGGGTCAAAAGTAGCCCACAATATATTTTTAATGGATAAAACCTCTTAGACCATGTTGTTGAAAAGATATAGTTTTGGGACCAGCTGTTTTGGATACATCCGATCTATTTGGGCTTGTACATGATGATATTAACTGTTTTGATCCGTTACTCAACTTTCCCATTTTTCTACGTTTAAATTATTCTTATTGATATTGCAATCTTACTACAAACGGCCATTTTGTTCTTCAGATCTATTGGTGGAAACTGGACCAACCCAAACCCAAAAAGTCCCAATGCCTGATCAACCAACGGAGCAATTAACTGACTCTATCCGCTTGTAAGATTACAACGTCTTTTTCTTCTTCGGTTTCTGTAATCAGTCCATAAGATCTATAGTCATTACGTGTTTCAAAAATTAAATTTGTGAACTTCATGTCGCAGGCAACTGAAGACACATTTTGACACACCAGGGGGCTCTTCTGACACTTCACTTAACCAGCTTGCAATGGGATTGGACAGGAAAGGGGCTGCTTGTTTATTTTATCAAGCTTGTGGTACCTTTCTCTATAATCATATTCTTACTCATACATTTAAGCACAATTTTCTAATACTAATACTAATACAAGCATTTACTTGCAGTTTTGGCATATCGTGACTTCATAAAAGTGCATCAGAAGCAACCTTATGGAGACATTCTAATTTCAAGGGGTATCAAGATGTAACAGTCAGGCAAAGTTATTCAAATATATCCAGTAGGCAGTAGTTCATTCCCATTCTATATAAAGCTAACCATTATTACTTCTACTAAAGCTACAAAAGCTTTTCAATTTATATAAAGCTAGTATGCACCCCATTGTTACTCATCAGTTATCCAATGCAGATGAATAAAAAAGCCAAATCCTAAAGTTGCATGTACATCACAGACTTATAATTACCAAAAGCAATCGTGACAAACTAGCAGCCCAATATTAACAGTTTCATGTATATAAAAACCATAACAATAGCCAAATTTGTAAGATTATACCTAACATGTGTTACCGTACATCAAGTTATTCATTCATTTAGACTAAATTCATAGAAATACTTACTTGTCGAGTATTGGTTTTATCTGGTACGATCTTGGCTTCTTTTTTGATTGCGGATTGGATGAATCCAAAACATATACAGTACGACATTTTGGCAAGATCAGCAAAAGCAACCAATGATTCCTATCGTTTAAATGATTCAATATGATAACTAATGTTAGTAAAACTAGAAGTATGTCATTTAAAAATAAAAGTAAACCTAGAAGTATATATTCAAAACCTTACGAAGAACAATGTAATACTTACCCATCCATACATGGAGCAATAAAGAATTCTTTGTTTTTGTTGTGTGATGTGGTAAAGGCATCATAGATCAGATCAGCCACGTGCAACGGAGAAGCTTTTATCTGTAGATCACTAACTGCATCCGGGTGGATAAAAGCGCATCGGTTGTTCCTTGACTTTTGAGATAATAAATGCAGTCCACTAAAAAAACCGAACAGTTACTGAAGTTACTTTATAGATACAACAAAATTAAAACAGACCGTTAACTCACCTCATAAATGCAGCTTTGACGCCCGACTCCAACCAACCTTTACTCAACAGGTCATATAAGTCCTCGTAGCATAATGCAATCAACGTTTTCTCAACTCCGAAGACCCCTTTCTCAGCTTCAATAGTAACCCCTATTCGACGCCACTCATCATTTGAACTCAAACGGAGATAAAACCTTTGTAATTCTGCTGGTCTAGACTTCATTCTACCAGGCATATTCGAGGTGATTGATTGCTTCACTGTAGACTTCAGGGGCAACTTTTGCCTCTTTGAATGTGCCTCGAGATATTCATTTCGATCCTATATTGAGAATGAGAATTAAGTTGATTAATAAGTATTTACGTGTTATTTAAGAAAAAAAGCAAGTTGTTACATGTTAAAATTGGGGTAAAGCCGATACCAACAACTTTTGTGATTGACCTTTTTCAGCCACATGTGCTCGTTTCGTACCACTCCTTTGAGAGGCCTGTTAATAAATTAATGTTAACCAGCATCTTAACCAGCATCTTACATTAAATTTTAATTACTCCAAATATTAAGTTAATTCAATGTGAACACTGTTCACATTCAATAACTTATTAAAGAAGGTAATAAGTTAATGAGTTACTTTTAGAGATGTTTTAGTTAGATAATTGTAAACAGAATGTTATATTACCTTAAATAAAACATCAGTTTTGGCCATTGGATATACGACCCACTTGCATCCTTCAACATCTCCATTTCTTCATTTTGAACGGGCAGCTCTACATCACCAAAACCATCATAAATCATATCTATTTGCACCTTAACACAACCAGTCATCATTGGCACACCGTGAAGGATCCCATCGCCTATAGGATAAACCACCCCTTTAGCACATACTGCTCGGGTCGGACCATGAATCAACTCACATTGTGTAGGTTTCTGCATTCACCATGTATTCACCAAGTTCATATAAACATAATGTTACTCGTCTTTTAAAACAAATTTTAATTAATTCTATAAGCTCTGTATATCACATTTATGCATAAAAAGACAAAGTTTCACAAGTTAGATTCCGTGTTACCTGAAGAAGAGTGACCCACTCCAAGCAAGTTGCTGAACCTTCACTACTATGTCGCATCCCAGGGCTACCAGATGATGAATGTTGTTGTGATAGGATCGTTTGAAGTTGCTCTTGCATTTGCTTTTGACGATCCTCAAAGCTAGCATTAGATAGTTGCAAATCTTTTATCATTTTCTCCTGATCCTTCATATGCTTCTGTTGATCCTCCACAGTTTTCTTAAGCGACTCTATGTCTTCGAGTTTTCTCATCTTGCCTGCAAGTCCTGGAAGGGTAATTCTCACCCCCACATTGTGACTTACACCTTTGGTGCGACCAGGGTGGTCCTTTCCCATCACCGCTACCAAGGAATCTTCACCCGGTTTTAACCTTTCTTTTTCAATCTGTGACATCCGAATATAGATATAAGTTTAAACAGAAAACCGGTGTTAAACGCTCTTTTTCAATCTGCAACTATGAAGACATAACAAATTATTCAAAACAGCTTACAATTTGATTTGCCAATGGCAGAAGGTTCTGAGGTAGCTCATAGTCATCAGTCCCATCTACTTTAACTCGCCTTGCAAGTAAATAATTACGTGCCCGCTCAGTTGATAAGCCAAATAACTCTGGACATTTACCTAGCGCCTTCTCTTTTTCCCACTGAGGTGTCTTCCCAGTGTAACCCCGTGATCCTAGACGGTGTGGATTCGTATTCAACTTCACAAGATCCTTCCCTTTTTGACTTTTTTCCTATATAAATTGCAGAAAAGTAATAAAATAAATAAAGTGGTATAATTTTAATTTGAAGAACTGATAATGTGTAAGTGGTTCAACAAACCATAAATTCAGGCAACGACTTCAGGCGACAGAATTCTGCCCACGTCGGTTCCTTGATAAACTTGTATTTCAAACAAGGGACTTTCCCCTTTCACACATATTCTTTAATAAGGTTTTTCTTAAAGTTCCTCCATGACGTGTTAGCAATACCCAAGGTAGACTTCTTGATCTTTTCAGTGTTTTCGTTATCTGCTATATTCCAGTGTTTCTGTTTCATTTAATCAACCAGTATGTTAATAATAACATACAAGTTATATATTTAGTGAAATCACGCATAATATAAACACACTTTTTACCTGAATAGCAGACCACAGATGATCCTTGTCCTCTTGTTCAACTTTCTTCCAATCATCCAAGTTGATGGAGATAGATGATCTTGTCTCCAAGCCTACCCATTTAGTATACTTTGTACCACGTTCACCAAGTGGGAGAAAAGTAACAGGATCGAACTCAACTGATAAATTCACAGCTTTTCTGACCTTGTCTAAATTAGTCGGTCCGCGAGGGGTGGGTTGAGATGTAGTTTCTTCCATCACATCTGAAGCGTTTGAATCAATACAATTAAAATATTACCGATAAGATGAGCTCAAATTAACAAAATATCAACAATATGATTTGCCTAAACAAAAATACTAACCTTCATCATCCTCGTCAAAGTTCAGACTTGGATCCATATTTGTGAAACTATAAATAACAATTACAAAGTAATTATTAAGTGGCTAATCACCAGCTTGTTAATCCATAAACCTAACTCACATAGATAAAAGTCCATTTATTAGAATCTTAACTAATCTGTATATCATAGCCAAACCACTTTTAACTACTAGAGACAGTTAATGGTCATTATATCAAGTTCCCTAGCTAAAAGCCTTTCCGCATATGTATATATATATGTATATACAATCAGAATCTAACACATTATATGTTTTTGAACAAAAGTTGAAAACTTTATAATCGACATTCTTCAAAACCAATATCAACATAACGTAAGAACTTGTCCTAAATCATCCGCACACCAAAAACTCGCACCGACACTTTACGAATATCCACCAATCTCAAAACTTGAAACTTTTCGGCATAAAAAAGAACTATACTAATTCAGCTTTGTAGCAGCTACATAATGATCAAAATTATTTATGAACTCAAACTTTTATAACAAAAATCCTTATAAATTTTATAGTCCATCATTCTATAACTAAATATTGCTATACACAAGTTATTGCCTTTGCCACACCTGATATATACCTTCAAAGAGCTAGAAAAAATGACAACTAAACACAGTGAAGTAATCCAAATAAAACTTAACCAATTAACTCAAGAGTTAATAAATACAACAATTAAAGTTTAATTTTCACCCAATCATTTCTAAAAAAACTGCTTTACTAATAATTAAATAAAAAACGCAAATTGATAAATGACATATATATATATAATTGGAAAGAAATGTTAAAAACCTCGCAGTGACGAGCGTTACTATGATTAAGAATATATACACAAGTAAATACAGGAGCTGTTATACATACACAAACACTAAACTAAACTTATTTTGATTTTATTAAGAAGCACACAAATGAAAAACAGACCCAAAACTTGTTATTAAAAAAAATCCACAAATGAAAACCCTAGTTTATGATTACCTGAGGTAGACGGATTGAAGAGCAAAGGTTGTAGGCGCCGATTAGAAAAAAACAGAGCGGGAAGGAGAAGAAACCCTAGATGTCGATTGAGTAGCAGAAACCACTAATGAAAAAAAAAAATTTGGGTTGTGAAAGAGAAAAGAGTGGAAAAGATGTTGATTGAAAAGAAAAACAAAATTAATTAGGAATGCTGTAGATGAATTGGGAATTAATTTGAGGGAGATGAAAATATAAAGCCCGCTATTTTTTTCATGAAATTTTAAAGTGGCTAGTTTGGTCAGGACAACAAAAAATCGGGTTTCACCCATTTTTTCTATATAAATTGATAACGAGCATAATATTCGTGTGTTGTAGCGGAACTTTGTTCAGGTAGTATTTTATTATAATTTTCCATTATATTTGAGATTGTATTTATACATGAATTTATTTACGATAGTTACGAAATAAAAAATGTCTCAGGATAAATAAGGTATTTTTAACTAATCTATGAAAATCCGAACCTGGTTGGATCAACCACAAAACAAACTTTAACTAATTGTTGTGCAAAATATTACACCAATTACACGATAATTACGAAGTTACGAAATTTATAAATTACATCTAAGATCTTCAAGTAGAACTCTTCATTTCTTCGCTCGATAATTTAGCACTAAAACAAAAACATATTTACATAGTTAGAAAATGTCATATAATTATTCTTAATTGAAATTATTATGTAGATACGTACTTACCTAAATCAATTCATGTAGTCTGATTCCGAATTACCCATGAGCCTTCATTATGGTCGGTTCTTAAGTAAGACATATTATCAACAGCGGCATCTGAGGAAGGCACGTCGATAGAAAAAGGAGGAAACTCGTCAAATTGATCATACTCTTCCTCGTCTACAACATCTTCAACACCGATTATATGTCTTTTACCATGAAGGACGATATGAAACTTAGAATCCTTGGGGTCTTCAACAAAAAATACTTGTGAAGCTTGTTTGGCTAGAATGAATGGTTCAGATATATAACCTTGTCTAGAAAGGTCGACAACTGTGAAACCATCATCATCAACTTTAACGCCTCTTGTGTTTTCGACCCACTTGCACTTAAATAAAGGTATGGTAAAGAACCTATAATCAAGCTCCCAAATTTCTTGAATGACGCCGTAATATGAGTCTTTGGCTATTCTCAACCTATCATCATTATTCCCCCTAGAGAACTCTGTCGTCATGGCAATCAATGTCACTCCACTATTTTGCAATGTACTTTTCTCATCTTGACTTTTGGTATAAAATGTATACCCGTTGATGTCGTACCCTTGGTACGTTGATACTCTATGTCGAGGTCCATAAGCCAAATGCTTCACTAACTCATCCACCATTTCACCCCCGTGATTTGTTTTCACTCTTTCTTTTAGCCATCCTACAAAAGTTTTATTATGTTCAAGCGCCAACTCAAACTCGCTTTTCGATTGGTTCATTTCTCGCAAGATTGCCATATGCTCATGTACAAAGGGAGCAACTGATGTCATGTTCTCCAGGACATATAAATGTGCAATCTCTAAGTCAACATAATCTGGATCAATACATTTCAATCCAATTGTCCCAGCACCTGCAAGTCTTCCCTCATGTCGGGACTGCGGAATTCCAATACTTTTAACACCACTCAAATAGTCTGTGAAAAAATCAATCACTTCTTCAGAAGCATATCCTTCAACGATACTGCCTTCGGGTCGAGATCGATTTCTTACATACCCTTTTAAGACACCCATATATCTCTCAAATGGATACATGTATCTTAAGAAAACGGGACCACAAGCCTTTATTTCTCCAACTATATGAGATATTAGGTGTACCATCACATCAAAAAAGGAAGGCGGGAAATACATCTCAAGCTGACAAAGAGTGACCACAATCTCCTGTTGCCAAGAATCTAACTTTTCAGCATCTATCACTTTTGAATGAATCATATTAAAAAACCAACATAACTTTGTGATTGTGTGTCGGATATTGTTTGGTAGTATTCCACGAATTGCAATGGGAATCATATGTGTCATCAAAACATGACAATCATGAGACTTCATACCAATTAGTTTCAAGTCTTTCATTGATACCAACTTTTTAATGTTTGCAGAATACCCGGATGGAACTTTAACACCATGCAAACATTTACAAAAACTCTTTCTCTCGGCTTTTGACAAGGAATAACAAGCAGTTGGCAACCATGTGCTCTTTCCTTTATCAACAGGAGCTAGCTCCGGGCGGATTCCCAAATCAACCATGTCCTTTCTAACATTGATCCCATCCTTCGTTTTCCCTTTTATGTTTAATAGAAGACCTATCAAACTGTCACAAACATTTTTCTCAATATGCATCACATCAAGACAATGTCGAACTTGCAAATGCTTCCAATAAGGTAATTCCCAAAAAATTGATTTCTTTTTCCAGATACCATCAGGCAAACCCTTATGACCTTTTCCAAATATAGTGTCTATATCTTCAACTTGGGAATATACAGCTCTACCATCCAACGGTGCACTTGCGACTCCACGCACGGCTTTCCCATAAAACAATTTTGCATCTAGCTTGCGGTACGGATGGTACCTTGATAGAAACCTTCGATGATTCACGAACACATGTTTTCGACAATGTGGCAACCTTAAAGAATCTGTTTCATCTCCACACACAGGGCAAGCTTTTTTTCCTTTTGTACTGTAACCTGATAAATTACCATATGCTGGGAAATCATTTATCGTGCAAAAAAGTAGAGCTCTTAGTAGAAAATGTTCCCGTTTGTAGGAATCAAACACTTGGACACCTGTACTCCATAGTATCTTCAAGTCATCGATTAATGGAGCTAAATAAATATCAATGTCGTTCCCAGGCTGTTTAGGACCTTGAATGAGCAATGACATCATAATGTATTTACGTTTCATACATAACCACGGTGGAAGGTTGTAGATGCATAGAAGAACTGGCCAAGTGCTGTGACGACTGCTCATATCCCCAAATGGTTTAATTCCATCTGAACTAAGACCGAACCGAATATTTCTAATTTCCTCACCAAATTCTTCAAACTGGAATCTATATTCCTCCATTGAGAAGAATCTACCACATGCCTAATCTTTCCATCTATTTTACGCTTTTCGGCATGCCAACGCAACAATTTTGCATCTTTAGAGTTTGCAAATAGTCGTTTCAACCTTGGTATAATAGGTAAGTACAACAATGTTTTAGCCGGGGACCCATCTTTCATCACGTTACTGTCACCATCTGTTCTATTCTTACGCTTATATCATGATGTGCCGCATCTAAGACAATGATCTAAATCTGCATATGCATCTCTGTATAATATACAATCATTCGGGCATGCATCTATTCTCTCAATTTTTAATCCCATTGGACACATGAGTTTTTTTGCTTTGTATGTTGTAACTGGTAACTTGTTTTTTTCTGGAAGTATGTCATGCAAATATTTTAGTAATTCTGTGAAACTTTTATTGCTCCAACCATACTTTGATTTCAAGTTAAATAATTTATAGACGGCCGCAAGTTTGGTATATTTAGATCCAGGATACAATGATTTTTCGGCCTCAACAAATAACTTTTGAAATTTTTTATAATCCTTATCAGCAACCTCATCTTCTACATCATGTAACATGTCATTCAAATTATCACCACTATCATTGTCTTGAACACTGTTATCATTTTCATTAGAATCACAATCAACCACGTTATGTTCATCCAAATACTCCCCATGATAAATCCAACATGTATACATTTCAGTGAATCCTTCACAAATTAGATGGTCTTTAAGTACATTTTTATCACTAACGTCTTTCATATTTTTACATTTTTTACAAGGACATCGAATATGGTTGTCTCTACTTTCCGACATATACTTCTCAACTGCTTCGATAAACTGATTCAAACATGTTAAATAATCATTTGTAGCACGTGGTATTTTGTACATCTAATAATTGCGATCCATCTGTAACATTAAAAACTATATGTTAGCTAAATACATGCTCATTAACAATCCAGGACAAGTTTGGTGGCCATCCTAACCCGTTTTTTGAATACTTTGTCTCATATGTGAATGTATATAATAGTTTGATGATTTAAGAAAAAATCGGACAACATTTCTCCTCAACTCCTCGAATATGTATATAAAAAACATATTCGTAGGAGTAAAGAGAAATGTCTACCGAAATTTCCTTAAATAATCAAACCATTATATACATTCACACCCTAAATGAGACAAATTATTCAAAAAACAGTCCCAAACGGGGACTATCCGAAATTAATCCCTACTGGATTAATTCCGGACGGGTGACCTACGGCATATAAACTTCCTATACTAAATGATATGTGTTAATTCTATATATATGCGAATATACAAATGATAATTAAAATTAACCAAATTTAAAGAGAAAAAAATTACCTTACCAAAGCATGTATCAAATGTTATTTAATCCATAGTAGAGTTACTCAACTTCTTACACCTTAAAATTACAAGATTCACCTAAAATATATATCATAGACAAATTAAAAATATAATACAACAATATGAATCTATAATATAAATTTATATATATATATATATATAATTATTGTAGTATATTAAAGTTTTTTAAATGTAAATAATAACTAAAATAACTTACTTGTAATAAATGAGATGATATTGAATGTAGAAGTTAGAATTGAATATGAAATATTGAATGTGGAAAATAGAGAGAAATAGAAAAATTAAATGTGGAATGTAGGGGAAAAGAAAAAAAAACGGCAAATAAGGATGGCAGCTAACGGGTGGATTGTCAATTACATATAATTTTACACGGTTTTAGGAAACAACCATGTAAAAAGGTGACCTAGCATCAAATGCGCACAACTACCACCAATCTTACACGGTTTTAATACACAACCGTGTAAAAATTTTAGAGTTTGAATGGAGGCCGCTTTCTGTTACATGCTATCTTACACGGCTTCTATATATAGCCGTGTCAAATTTTCAGTTCCAAGGTTTTTACACGGTTAGTATTAACAACCGTGTTAATATTTCCGTTTTTTACCATTTTACACGGTTTTCTTCTGAACCTTGTAAAAACAACCTAGACAAATTCCCCCTTTTGTAGTAGTGATTAAGTGTGTCAAAACCATCTCTTGAAACCCAATTTTCTAATAGTCCCGAAAGAGTTGCGTTTTGGGTGTTACATTTGATGCGGTGGTTCGTACAAGTGTTTCCCAATTCGTACACTCAATTTTTTAATAGTCCCGAAAGAGTTGCGTTTGGGTGTTACATTTGATGCGGTGATTCGTACAAGTGTTCCCCAATTCGTACAC
>JANDBE010000001.1:25184692-25196322 GCA_024320915.1 Erigeron philadelphicus
GTTTATATTTAAAGATATTTTTATAGAATCTTTTAAAAAACTGAAAGATTTTTCTATGTTTAAGTGGATTATGCAATGACTATAATTAAAATCGTTTCTAGCAAATACTATTTGTGGGTTTAGGTTTTGTATCTAAAACGATGTCATTCTGATTTGTTTATCCACGTTCCACTCTATTTCTCTACTTATTGGACGTGACACTATTCACTAGAAAATACTCGTAAAACAAAATATCAAGCAAGATAAAAAGTCCAAAAAATAAACTTCACAAAATACGAGTAGATACCGGCCAGAACAAAACCGGCACGGCAGCAGTCAACCGTAGAGCCATGGCAACATTCTTCACCAACCTCTCTTCTTCCACCACCCTTTTCTCCCATCATCATCCTCTTTCATTTTCAGCCAAACTCAACAAGGTATCCCACTAGTTTCCAAACACACTTTTTTCATATTTATATCTATCATTATATATATATATACACTTTGACTTGATCTGATCATATATATAATATATATATATATATTGGTGTAATAAAAAGAATTGTAGGTTTGTTGAAAGGAGACTAGTATTGTTACAAGTAAAGTGTTTAAATGAACCAGTAGATTCAGAATCTTCTTCTTCTAGTGCAACTAGTAGTAGTTCATTATCTTCTTCTAGTGGTGGAAGTGGCATTTCGTCATACGGTTGGTGTGCGGGTATCGGTGGGTTAGGATTTCTCGAAACGACTTACTTGTTTTACTCTAAACTCACTGGTTTGGATGCCTTTTGTCCCGTTGGTGGTGGTTCTTGCGGCGATATCCTTAACAGCAATTACGCTGTTGTTTACGGTACGATACTTTCTTTCTTTTTCGTATGTGTACTCTTTCGTTATAAATATGATTGGTTTCATGTCTAAATTGAGTTACTTTTGTGATGGCTGGCTAATGCTTTTGGTTTAAGAATAGTTGGCATTAGGGTTCAAACAAACTGTCTGCAATCGTCATCGTAACTTGAATTAGGTTACACGACTAGTAGGTTTGAGATGGATAGTGAAAATGTCGGTTTTGGTTGGAATGGACTACCGATGGATTTGTTAGTAGTGGGTCACTTATTTTTAGGATTAGCTTTGCAATTGAAGTGAAAAAGGATGGAACTTTTACAAACACAATGGTTTGTTTATACTTGGAAAATTAGACCCTGAGATTCCTTTTTAACGACTCTAGAAGGTAGCTTCGATTTCCTATCTTATGGATATCTCCTAGTATGTGAATGCTGCTGAGAAATTTCACCAATTATTCTTCCGTTGATGGTTAGATGTTATAGGTGCATTCATTTCTGGGAAGGACACACCATTTGACCATTATGTCAAAAGAAATAATAATGGTCCCAGGAGCATAATTTGATGGATTTTTCTCTGTTACGTATCATTTTTTCAATCACAAATAGCTGCATTAAGAAAAAAAAGTGTCCTACACATAACTGGTAAGCAGCTAAAGTCATGGGTGATCTATCTGAAGCGGACCTTGAACATGGTTTTTTTCTGGTTTTATAGGTATTCCTCTCCCCTTGATTGGAATGGTTGCATACGGCGCTGCAGCATTCCTTGCACTAAAGTTGGCTACAAAGGACTTACCTTTTGGGATCGATGAAAGTAGTGGTGGATTAATTTTACTTGGGACAACTACCTCAATGGCAACTGCAAGCGCATACTTTTTATACATTTTAAACACACAATTTCCAGGAGCTTCTTGTCCCTACTGTTTAGTGTCGGTTCTGTTGTCATTCTCGTTGTTCTTCGCTACTTCCAAGGTACAATTTAACTTCTAAGCAGAGTTCTTTTACAGAAAGATTTCTCCACATTGTTTGAGTGGGCAGGCATTGGGCAAAACAAATGTTAAATGAGATAGATATTACTATGGATAAAAAGGCTATGACACTATGTAATTAAATATTTAAGTTATTATGCTTTGTCGGTCTGTTAAAGTTGTTAATGAAAAAGCTTAATTACCATGGCATATTTTCCTTGTTGCCAAGCTATGTGCCTATCTGTACATTTTCATTTAGTTAATTTTTACAGATTTTGGGGTGGCAAAAGATCCGAGATGAAGTGGGTTTGCAGTTATGTATAGCTGGTCTGGTTTTTGCTGCTTTGAGTAACTCATATAGTGCAAGCCTTCCTCCCCCTGAACGGTAATATAACAACAATATTTCTGTGTCTTTCTTTTTAATTTCCAATGATCAGGGGAAATTTAAGTGTGTTGATATCAAATTTACTGTATTCTGTTCTGTTGTCATATCCTCATGTATCAGGACTATTCATGTATAATAATCTCTGTCCTGTTCTCCTTTTTCTCCTTTTTGCCTCCAGCTTTGGAGAGAAATTCATGCCATACACTCCAACCGAGATCAAGGCACCATCAAGTCCTTTAGCTCTTAAACTTGCAGCGCACTTACGTTCTGTTGGAGCTAAAATGTATGGAGCTTTCTGGTGTTCACATTGTTTAGAGCAGAAACAGGTACACTAAACTGGAAGTATGCTTTACAAATTTCAAGTGTATTAAATCATCTGTTAGATCTTCCATGTTTCTACATATATTGTTTATTAGCAGCAAACGTGATGAAATAAGATGTCAAACATGAACTTGTGGAACATCTATTTATGATTTATGCTTAATTTGTTCTGTTATAGACAGTCTTTTCTACTACTTTACTTTTGTAGCAAGTACTATTACTATGTCCCGTATGCCCACCGTGTTAGTATGCCTATTACATGCCGCACATTTGTATTGTCTTCTGGCATCAAACTCTATGAACTGGAAATGTATGAACTCTTTACATCATTCAAGCTTAATACAGGTCATTCCCATGCCTAATCTTATTGCATAAGTTGAAATGTTCATTCCAATTTAGTTCCTATGTGTTTATACTGTCAAGATTGCTATATGGGCGGGTTAGGTGACAGGTAATATTGTACAGTTCCGGTTGAGATTATCATTGTAATGAACAACATCAACTAATTGTCAGTCCCCACATCCTTTCTGGCACTTGAATTAGCTCACTATATGTGGATGTCAGACTTCCATCAAACTGGAAATCTTAACATCTAATTTTTAGTTGTAGAGCTTGCCAAGGATTTTTAACACGTCAAATTGAGCTTATTATTTTTGAAATTTTGATTTCCCCCCGGCCCCCCTGTAGTCACATGCTTTTATCCCTTGTGTCAATTGTGTAAAGTATTAAACATGATTTTTGGTACTTGTGTAGATGTTTGGACGTGAAGCAGCAAAGCTGTTAGACTATGTTGAATGCTTCCCAGATGGTTTCCAGAATGGAACTGAATTAAGCCAGGAATGTAAGAAGGTCAAAATAGAAGGTTTTCCAATGTGGGTGATAAATGGCCAGGTGAGGATGCTTACATAAACTATATTCTTGCAACCCTGTTTTCATTGTTATAATGGTTCACCAGAAATTCACCCAAAGAATTTTGCGTCTTTACAGAAAATGCAAAACTGGTTTTGTTGAGCAAAAAAGTGTGGATTGTCTTTGTGTAATCCTTATGTTAAACCCAGTCCCTGTTACTTATCATTGGAACAAGCTTTATACATTCACACACCGTCCATGCTGAAATTATTTATAACTGCAATGTTTGACTCGTCATACATTAGTCAAATGTTTAAGGCGCCAATTGTTTTCGACCAATTTCAAGAATCTCATGGACCAAGTATATTTGGGTCCAAAGTTAACATTTATTTTACAACTTTTCACATCTTGAAAAGCTTTTGTAGTTTCCATGATTCCATCTATAAGACATTATTTTTTCCTGGACCGTAGGTATTGAAGGGATATCAAGAGTTCCCACAACTTGCTAAAGCATCTGGATTTGAAGCTGGTGAATTCAGTGGAGAGCTAGCAGAGCTTGCTAAACAGTTTGCTGAAGCCGAGGCCAATATCAAACCATGATGAATGTATAGAAGCAGCATGTTGCCTACTCGCCCCCCATACAATGTGAAAGCTCCATTTCACGTATACGCATACATGTAATAGGTTTCATCGAGCTGATGTATTGTGTATGCTCATAAAACCCCGTATTGTATTCCTTACAAATTTGTAGAACAATGACTCGAGAGTTGAGATATTTCAGCTTGTTATAGTATAATTTGTATTAGTTGTAGACATCTCTTCGAAGTATTAGGATTTATTTTACGAACTTTGTTGAAGATGTTCTGTAAACATTTGGTTGAATAACCTTATGATTCACAGTTTAGATAATGTTATAACAGTATAACACTATATATCCTCTTATTCACTCACCATCAACAGGAAAGGGTGGCATACTATTTGTATTATTGAGGGGCACTTCTTCCACCTGTCCTGTTCATTCCCTCACCATCTTAATCTCATCGCTCTCTTTTTGACATGAAAAGCCACATTGAGGGATATCAAGTTATAAATGGAAAAGACACATCGAGGGATACAATGCTTTACATTAGCAATGACGCTTGAGTCAACTAATTATAGCGCAAAGTGATTATATACCTATATTGGATTAAAATCGAAACTGATAATTGTAGGACTTAACCCTTCAAAAAGGGAGTCCATCCAAAAATTCTCGACGGCCAAGGCAGAGCCTAAGCCGAGGAGGGGGTTTGGAAATAGTTTTCAACCAGCAATTGACGCGCCTCGGTTATTACCTCATTAGCTGCGTCATTGCCCCAAGCGCAAAGATGCTGTAACCAGATGCTCATACATGGCATTTATAATAGCCTCTTTCACAACTACTGTACGATTTCCATCAATGTGGGACAGAATCCCTTTTGAACATTATCTTTTGGTAAGTTGCTAGTAATCATCTTATGACTTTCTGAGAAGTGCTTTTAGCTGCTAAGTTTTTTGTGTTTGATCATTGCTACAATTTGTTCCATTCTTCCAAACTGAGAAAACGAGAAAATGGTTCGTGTCGACCCAGAGACACTTTCTATATTTGTCTTTCGAGTTTTACAAACAACTAATGCGTTAAACGTGATTAAAAAAAGACATCGTTTCCTTGAATCGATCCGTCCATTAATCACCTGGGCTGATCAACATGGATGAGCTATAAAAATGAACATTTGTGCTCCTAAGTTAGGAGGCCTAACTATTTACCTTTTCATTTCATGCTCTTACTACTTACTAGTGATAATTTAGACATTTAGCTATTGATGTATGATGTTACAAAATGTAACTTTTCAATAATGTTACATCTTTGATTTTTAATTCAAAAAATACATTATATATTATCAAAATTTTGTATTACTAACAACGAAGATCCTTACCGAATAAACCGAATTCAGTTATAAGAAGCTTTTTTGAAAGGCAATTTGCGCTGTTCCATTTTCGACCCAATATCCATGTGGAAGAAGGTGCATCAAAACTCGTAGAGCGTGGATTTTTTGTAGACACATAAGCGCTACATCACTTTCTGGGCCTCCTTTCACTATACTAGCACACCAAGATTCGAATGTTACAGTCCTAGATTGACCCCATCGGTTTCAGCTGTTAATCGGGTTATATGTCATGAAACAGGCCTGATTACAGGTCATTAGAGTAATTGTTTAGTGCATCCAAGAGAGGTCTGGTTTATCCGGAGTCAATATTATATTTTGCTTTTTTGTGGTTCAGGAAACCTATTTAAAACTGTACAAACAAAGTTTATGATCTTCTTGAACCATAAAAAAGCAAATCAAGTTTAAAACTAAGAAATTGTAGAGCTTTACCCTTTAAAAAAGGGAGCTCTTCCAGAAATTCTCGACGGCTAAGGCAGAACCAAAGCCGAGGAGGGGGTTTGGAAATAGTTTTCAACCAGCAATTGACGCGTCTCGGTTATTACCTCATTAACTGCGTCATTGCCCCAAGCGCAAAGATACTTTGTAACATGCCCCAGCCTCATCTTTTATAATAGACATTCTATCAACATTATATATCATCCACCGATGTGGGATACTCGCATACTCCCTTTTCTTCCTTCATTTATTCATTTGACTTTTTTTAATTAAGAATTGTACAACACAATGTATGCGTAATGAGTTATGCTAAGTTTTTTTTTTGTTGTTATTTGACATTAATAATAATGGGGGTATTCTAATTTTTGTTGCAAATATAAAGATACCAAAACAGATTCACTTCTTATACATTTATGTGGATCTACAAGTTGGAGTACATTTTTTGTCCTCTGTTATCAGTTTGTTTTTTTGTGATCTTAGAAACAACATAAAAGACATAGTTACTGTTATGTCTATAATCTTATGTTTATCGAAAAAGATCTCTATCTAATCTTTGTTTTGGCAATAATAGCAGGACAATAAACGAACCACAATTTTGAACTATTCAACTTTGCTAAGATGAAGCCTTCAAAATTTTGAACACCGATAATAGAAAATCATTACAAAAGAGGTCTGGTTAAGCCTTTGTCAATCTATCTTTGTATTTTACACTTCTTCAACACACTTTGTGGTGATTATCAACCCATTGACTCGCTTTGACTTATTCATATGACCAACTTTTTGAATACAAAATTGACAAGAACATGTGCCTAACACCTTGTCTTTTCTCATAGTTGCATTCTTTCTTTTTGAAATTCTAGCTTGTTGATCTCATGGCATAAGAACATTTGCGCACATAACACACTGGTAGTTACGTGTAACTCAATATAACAGAATAGGTTCGATCTCGAAAATAACCACTTGCAATCTGCTGCATATTCTACAACTAATGGTCAATACTATCAATCACAACACAACAGCATTGATCATTTCACAAGTACAACGTTCTATAATGGTAATTATGAAGTAATAAAAGTTTGAAACTAAGGATTTGTAAGGCTCCAGGCCAGAAATTCTCGACGGCCTCAGCAAAGTCAAAGGCCGAGGAGGGGGTTTGGAAATAGTTTTCAACAAGCAATTGACACGCCTCGGTTATTACCTCATTAGCTGCGTCATTGCCCCAAGCGCAAAGTTGCGTTATGTCAGACCTCAGCCTCATGTTTTATGATACCCATTCTATCAACCATCTATATTATCCACCGATGTGGGATATTCATTGGACATCTTTGTATTAAAAATTGTACAAGACAGTGTATGCGTTATGTGTTATGAATTATGATATATAAGTTTTACTTTTAGTTTATACTTTTTTATTTTGTTATTTTATTAGTTTTTGTTGCAAATATAAAGATACCAAAATAGATTCAATTTTATATACATTTTTGTGGATCCATTCGTCTGTATGATAAATCGACATTGTTGGAGGACATTTTGTGTGGTTCTTTATTGATCTTAGAAACAATTTATGTGTACAATGACTTCAATTAAGAGAGAGTCATTGTACACATATAAATTGGATATATGTATAAGCTCATGAGATAACCGAAGTATAAACACAAATCCCCTAGACTTGTTTTGTCAGCACTTAACTGCAAAATCAAAAAAAAGAAAATAAATGCTATTGAAGTCTTGATGGAGAAAAATACATGCAGAAGTAGAAAGCGTACAAAAGGTAGCATATACATCCTATGGAACCCATTGTTTTGGTACATAATACATAATTATACTCATCATGCTGCCCTACCAGCTGCAAAAAAATGCCTCAGCTATGGCTACCCAAAGAATATTACAGGAAAAATTTATCCACACACTAGAATAAGAAAAAACACATCAATCTCATTATTCCTTTAACCAGAAGAAAGTCTCCCCAAGTGGAACCCACGTCAATTTTTCCTCTTCGCCACACAAGCTATCAGTAAGTACCCATTGGCGGCATTCCATACGGTGGCATTGGTGGCATTCCCATTCCACCCATTGGCGGTGGTGGTCCTGGTTGACCATAACCGCCACCCATACCTGGTGGTGCAGGTAGAGCAAGTGGCAATAACTGAGCATACATATTCTGCAAACAAAAACAAACATTTCCATCAACCTTTTATCATATTTTCTACATAAGAAGCGTATAAAAACAGCATAATTGAAAAGGAAACCATATAGATACCTGCTGCTTGAGAATATCCTGCTCTTCGTTCTCCTTAGCCTTAGTTTCCTTCACTGCTTCTATCTTGTCTTTGATAAGTTCATCAACCTTGCCAGTGTATTCACGGATAAACTGCGAGAAAGAACAAAAGAATACTTAGATATAAGACCACAGTAAAATCTCCAATAAACGAAAATACGGAAGTAAAGTAATTAGCTTGAATTACCTGAAGCAGATACGGGAAGGCAAAATCAATCATGTTGTTCAACCAGGCCAGCTCAAGAGCAACATCTGCGCGAATTAGATCATAACAAACAAAGAGGCATGAAGCAAAGCATTCTTTCTTTCCCTGCACAAGCAAGTAAAACAAAAATATTACTGGTTTTACCAAAAGAGTTTACAAGCAACTCCTCAACTTTGTATCAAATAATGAACTTTATATCCACATTAAAATGTCCCTTTGCGATTCCATAAAAGAGCCGTACCTGCTCAATGAAGTAGACAAGCAACTCTTCTGCAAGCTCACGATCCCCGGATTGCGAGGCAGTCTCCATGGCATCTTTGTACACCTTGTCTTTCTTGGACAATGCAATGGATTGTTTCCATCTGCCTGCTTTCTTATAAATATATGCTGCAACACGCCTCATCTCAAGTAGCTCATGTTTCTCAATCTGTCAGGAAATAAAAAAAAATATTAACATCAAATAAGACATAAATGAGTTTACAAATTTTCCATCCACAGTTAGACCAACCTTCTGTGCCAGGCCGATCTGGTCAAAGTTATCATGTAAATCAATAGATTCACGCAATCTATCATAATCTTCTTCCTCAACATATATTTCGTTTAATGCCTCATTTACAGCAGATACATTATTGCTCTGGACTGCAACCATGTATGGTTTAACAAGATAGATTTGTCCTGCCTGTAAATAAAAAAGTAAGACCATATTATCAAAAAATGATGTGTATTGGTACACATTAGAATATACAAAAAAAGGTTCATTAATGTAGCACAAACCTTGCGCATAATATCAACAACACGTGTATGGTCAACACGTAGAGCAAGGACATTGAGAACATCATTGATAAGGTCCGGATGCTCGTCTAAGTAGAAGTGAACAGCCTTGTAATAGAGCTCAACATTCGCCACTTTGACTACAATATCCTTGAACTGCATATGATCCCAAGCTTCTGGAGAGTGATTCATAACAGTACTTGCAGCATTGTCGAACTCATCATATTGGATGTACAAATAGGTGAGTTCTTTCCAGTGTTGTTGTTCATCACATGCACGAATTAGTTTAGGGATATTGAGACGTGTTGAGAAGAGTTTAATATGTTCCATCAACTTCTCATGACGGTATCTGGCGTAAAGAACACCCAACTCAGTAAAAATGCCCATATGAGCACGTTCCAGACCTAGACCACTCTCCATCAGAGATATTAGCTCACTGAAGCATCCTCTGTTTTGGTAGTATTCACTAACCTCTTCCAGATCATCCACCTACATAATTTAGAGGAAAAAGAAGACTTACACTTCTATAAATATCCAAAGAGATATACACTATACAAAAACATACTATAGTCCATCATGGACTTCATAACAGGATGAAATGGGAATCGTAATCAATTTCTAAAACCACCTTCTTTGGCAGATACGTAGAAGACCCGACATTAAGTATACCATTCTGTATTTTAAAATCTCTCTCTACTTCTATCATGTCTACTGTCATATTCCTAAATGCTATATCCAACCACTTCCAAAGAGTTGCAAAAACTCACAATATCAGGCGTATCCAAACATACTACCATTATCCATCCGATACCAGATAAAAGGTGCCAATATCAACACATTTATATATGAACGGATCAATTTCGTTTGTGTACCATCTCATATGAGTCAAACGGTGAAGCCATAAAGCTTAGCTAAAAAAAAAAAGAGAACTAAAATGTACCCACCCAAAGTCTGTGCTTAACGCATACAATTTCCCAAGTTCTTTTTTCAGAAGACTTGCACCATTATAGTAATAATATTTGATTACGCAAGGAAAAACATTAGCTATTCTATAAGGTTGAATAAGAAGAAAGAAGAAAATAAGTGTTTGCATATCAACCCATCCCAGACCAGCCCATTTTAACCCATATAAAAATCAACCTGTCAGGATTAGTTATTCAACTAATCCAACCAGCACATATTGCCTCCAACAAAAAAGATTAAAACGTCACCTGTACAATAATATTCAAACCACAAATTTGAGCCAAACGGAACTCCTCGGCATCAACGCAGGCAAAACAAACTTCTTTCCATGTCTTCGCACTATTTGCTTTCCGAGCGGCATCAACTGCCCCTTGAAATTGTTGCAGCCTTACGAGTGTGACGGCAAGCTTAGCCCAGTTGGAGATAAAAGCATAAATTATCTTAGCAGCTTCATACAAGGCTTCATCAAACAAGCGATCACCAACATTATGGAGGTTAGCAACATTAGGCATGAGGATGAATTCTTCAATGTCGCTCAATCTATCAATCTTTGCATATGCATAGATAAGCTCACTATCCACTTTGGGCTCCTTGGTCTTCTGTCTAACCATCAGCAAGTATTTCACCAAATCATGGTAGCATTCATTTTCCTCTGCTGCGCGAATAACATCCAAGAACTGGGTAGCATCATCAGCCCGAATGAATGACTCTATTGCCTCACTGACTAACCCTTCTCTTAGCTGGGCTTTGGCCACCTGGCTCCACACGGCATCTTCTTCAACACGGAAAGCAAACTCCTCGGCACGTGGAATACTTTGAATATTATCCAATAGAACATTAACTGCTTGCACATTTAAGTTGAATTTTTTGAATATTGCAAATGCTTCTTCGTACAGTTGTGCTTCTACAGCCACCTCGCCAACAGCAGGTCCATCAAAGTTATCTAATCTATTAATGTAGTCCATGACTCGTGATGGATCAGCTTTGATGGCTGTTAAAATAAGCAGATTTTGGAGGTTGAAGTTTCCACTGAAAGCAGAGTTTTGAAGGACAATTTTCTCCAGAAGCTCTATTAGCTCATGTGGAAGATCAGCAGTCATAAAAGCCTTAACAGCAGCCGAAACCTGCTCAGGGCTTTTGCTTTCTGGCAAAGCAGTAGAGACAACTTGATCAATAAGTTGCCTTCGGTATTCATTCTCGGGGTTAAGAACCTTGTCCCACAGATCAGAATCCATTCGCTCCACAACATATCTACAACAACAATGAATACTAGTTAGACGGTCCACAATAGCAGCAATCAATTAGTGGTATCAAAATGGGCAGCTCCGGTGAAAAGCAATTAGGGTTTACTGGTAATCATCTAGCATGTTTTTCTCATATTATTGTACATAATTTGCATCTTAAATACGATTAAAAACAATCATATATTCTAGTACATAACGCGATTTGGTAGGTTATAGTGTTATACAAATCAGATAGCATCGCATTTTCTTTCTTTGTGTAGGCTTTTTTTAGGATGCACCTATAAGGGTTTGACACGTTGAAAACAAAACATATCCGAATCAGTCTGTTCATAAGTAAAACGAGATGGGTACCCGTGCAATGCGGCGGCGGTGGCGGCAACAGGTGGTGCTAGTGGTGGTAACGATGTGGTTATTAATATAAAAGTAATTG
>JANDBE010000001.1:25230344-25243983 GCA_024320915.1 Erigeron philadelphicus
GTGACGAACTCGAGAAAGTTAGGTTTCAATATTAGCCACATTGAGCTTCCAAAGATAATCAATCATCAATTTCTTGTGTGACTGCTTATGTGTATTTCTCATAATAATTCATGTCTCTTTTATTGGGATCCATAGATTTTAGTTTATTTGGTATAGGCGTCCTAGTCACCGGGGCAAAAGTTGCAGACTTGAGGAAAAAGAAGCATTAAAACTCGTCCAACTATGGTAGATGTCTGAAATATATTACCAAAAATATATATTTAAGAAAGCCACATTTGAGGAAAAGAAAAAGGCATGTCAACAAAAAGGAACACAAAACACAATCTTAAAAACCAACGTTCGGAAAGAGAATGAAGTTAGTGTACCCAAGCTAACTTGCATATATTGGTTTATTGAGCTTCTGGCTTTACCCAATAAAACTTCCATGTACATCTCTATTTACTTTTGGAAGATCACAGTAATGACAAAATCAACACATCCCTTTTAACCTGTTATATATAAAATATACCCTAAACTGACCCAGTGATACTTACACGATCATACCTCTCAAGGATAGTCATATAGAAAGTTGACTCATGATAGCGTACCAAAAGTACCAATGATCCATAAATCATCATTCGCAGGAAGTAAGTTTGATGTACGCCTATTAAATGATCCATTTTCCAATTGAACTCCGTATCTTAATCTGAAAAGAGTTTCGAATAAAATAAGATTAAGTCCATGTAAACAATATTTGGTAACAGGTGACTACTTTTAAGACTCACACAACCATAAAAGAGATGACCAATGCAATTAGTGCATTCAACTAATAACTCTAATAATATCAAAGGCAGCCTTTGAGTGATCCAACTCATTGTGATCAACTATGACAACTGGCAGTAGGTCCTTTAACTTTTCAAATTCTACCAACATATCTTGAGGGTATGACTCTAAGTAGCATGTGGATCAATGAAAAACTTGCCACAAATCACATGATTAATCAACCATCAGTCTTAACGTAATATATTACGGCAACAAAAACTTGCAAATTTTAAGCGTAACTTGGCCTCATAGTGACAACAACAACCACCAAGTATCATTAGCTACCAACACAATCTTGATACCAAAGCAGTCACATGGCCCCTTATTACGCATAATGAATCTAGCAGCTTTAGCCATGCAACCAGTCCCCAGTACATATCCTGAATTTGTTAATCCATACCAGATAGCCTACCCGTTGAACCCACAATATCAAAGTTGGTGATGAAAACCCACCATGCTAGATAGCAACAAAAACTTACAAACTTTAAGTGTAACTTGGCCTCACCTGGCAACAACGACCACCAAGTATCATTATCTATCATACCTTGAATTTTTAAATCAGAATACAAATTTAAAACAGGCATTTCAATCAACACTGATATATGTAAATACTCACAACTAATTTAATATGATACAACAAAAACGAATTACATTTAAATAATAAAAATATCTTTTTTGTATCATTCAAGTATATTGAATTACATGCAAATCTAGGCTAAATTAAGATGTTTACCAAACGAACAGTATCAACTCTTACCTTCTTGATCAGCAAAAGCAACAACTAATTGGTTGAGAAATTATATCAAACACTTGGTGTTCATAAGAAAAAAAAAGTTAAGAAGGATAAATCAAGTAACCTTTGATATGATATTGAAAGTGAAGATCGTGAAGACAAGATAAACTCCAATTTCTGGACTTTGTAAACAATGAACAACAAAGAGCAATTTGATAATAGCAAAGGAAAATCATCATTACACAGTGAGAGAGGGGAGCATAGGTATGAAACGGTTACAATACATGGATGAAGTGGTGGTATGTGAGAGTTTATACATCCTTAACTGCTCTTGCAAAATTAGCGATTGAGATATTTGAATAGAGTCATGCAAACAAATTCATACAAACACATGTGGCATGTGAAGTGGTCCAATCAAAAAGGGAGAGAAAAAAAGAGAAAATACATGAAGATTATTTAATTGGTGGAAGTTATGTTTGTAAAAATTTGTTTGTAAAGTGTTTGTAACTATAGAATTACTCATTTGAATAACCCTTATTTTACACTCAACTGCAACCTCACTCTTCCCTAAAAAACCCCACGGTAGGATAGTTTTAGAATAACCTAGGTAGGGATTTATATAGTGTATAGATGCTATATACACAAATATTTTACAAACACTTTTTATACTAACACACGTGGAACGTGACATGGACTCCATGTCATTTTATTAATATACCAGTTAATATTAACCTAACTATAGTTAAATTCCTATGAATCTTATGTTCAAAAACCAAATTGTTGTATCAGACAGTTTCTTAGCCGGCCAGTCTCCTCTCGATCGGAAATATTTTAATCTTCCCATAGAGATATCCAACCCAGGATCCCCATATACACAAAGCAAACCCAGAATCCCCATATACACAAAGAACCGAAGAAGTTAAAGTATGCAATTAAGGTATGTGGATCGTTGTGGGTTTGGGCATGATGCCCGATTTTCTTCACTATAAATCATTTTCCTTATATCCCAAGAGGATTCAATCATGTGTACATTTTTATATTGAAGTTTTATTAATTGATTGAAGATATATATATATATATATATGTGTGTGTAATAGATTGTAATAGATTGTACACCAAGTGTTTGATGAAATTCAAGTATATTCAATTGACTTTTATTATTTGACGGATTATCACTTCTATATTATATTGGGTAAATCCATTATATTTTCGGTTGTGTTTTTGTAGTAGTATGATTTTTTTCTCTTGAAGTATGTCAAGAAAAGGTTGTAACATGATAAGTACCTAATAATTCCATGACATTTCAGGTATAATTAGTTCATTGTAGCAGTATCTTGCTTTACGTTTTCATATTAATTTGAGTACATATGAGTGAATTCAAAAGAAAGTTATAGTTTTGTCAATGTAGCAGTGAAATATGAGAAACGCTAGTTATACATTAGTAATAATATATCTTAATGAGGTAAAATTGATATAAATAGTACTTATGCTCCACCCTCGTTGAAGACCAAAGGATTTAAAGTTCATGCGTTATAATTGAAGAACTCGATGTACATCTTTTACTTGAAGTATATGACTCCACAAAGATATCTTAGGTGAAACCTGTGAAAGTGTAATGTGTTATCTTTCGGATAGATTTTGAAACAAAAAAGAATTGACACCTTGTGTTTTTTATGATTGGTCTTGACAGGATACTCATTTAATTTGGGATGGGTGAAGAATGAGTTAGGAGACGAGGAGTTGATGTACCGCGTTTCTTCATTGGGAACCTTTGAGAGAGTGGCACCAGAATGGATGAGGGATGTGATCGTATTTAGTAAGAGTATGTGTCATGTCTTCTTCAAAAGAGTATCCGCCATTTTGTAGATTCATGATTAAAAAGTCCTTGCTTCACATTCTGTAAACTTGGATGTCCTTAAAGCTTGAATGCTAAAGAGCTCTTGTTTAGCTTTGTATGAAAAATGTTCACATTCCAGGATTATGGGGCTAGCTAGCTGTTTGTTATGTGTTAAATGTCAGAACTGCTGTAATATTTTTGTTATATATTTGGCTTAGTATATACATAACAAGCTGTGTTTCTTGTTTTCTTAACTGCTTGACTTTTGTTTGTCCCTGAATTTCTTTCGTTTGCATTAAACTTGGCAGCATAAGACAATAGGGTTAGTGACCAATTGTTAAGATTTTTGACCCGATAAAAATTTACCGGGGTCTGAGTCTCACTTGTCAAATTGTAGGGATGAAATAATAGTGGGATTTTGAGAGTTATGAGTTGTAAAAAAACAAACTTAGCAGCATGAGTGACACCTTAACAATGTCTGTTTTTACAACGCGACAAATATACGCTCATCCCAGATTATTGGAATTTTATGTTTTGACATTTCTTTATACAAATATTTGCATAATACTCCGTTCTTTACAATTAAATAGAAATATATTGTCGTTTTTGGTATTGTGTTTTTGCTCCTTTCAAACATGTTCATGATTTCATACGAGTAAGTATTAGTAGTAAATGAAGGGAAAATCTACTCAAGTTAACATTGTCTATGTTTTAAAAATAATGCTGTATCTCACAAACTCACGAAGTCACCATTTTACCACTAAAAAAATCCTCAAAATCCCATGACTCGCGTATTCGTCCGATTAGTAAAGTTTTCGAGCTCAAGAATAAGAGATAGATAGGCTTATGATATGATGTTATTAAAGACCAGAAAGCAATGGATTTTTTTTACACGTGTCACAACACTACGTTTTCAGCAAACCATTGTCACTTACGTGGCAATGCCTTCATCTCCCACCGTCGCCACATCATCAACTTATACGTACACATCATCATTCTATAATAATAATATAATATCACATCATATCTTTGTATGTGTTCATTTGTAGTTTACCCGATGGCCACATATGCGAGTATATAAATGAGAGTGAAGTATACATACATTCTATAATTAAAATTGTAGCAATTGCTTAGGAAAATATGTCTTCTGAACAAGAAAGAAAAGAATTAGACGATAGAGCAAAAAAAGGAGAGACAGTGGTACCTGGGGGTACCGGTGGTAAAAGTTACCAAGCTCAACAACACCTTGCTCAAGGTATACGTAAAGTCTAATAATAAATCGGTTATCCATTTTATTATTTATAAATATTGAGTTAATATATAAATCGTCATACAAGCATATATATTTGATTATAACAATATTGTCATGATTAATTAATGAAGTGAAGTAGGTTTGTTTGTGTTCTCTATTATCTATTTATTTGAAACAAACAATATATGTGGATTTATTGATGGAAATATATATATTTGCAGGGAGGAGTAAAGGAGGACAAACAAGAAGGGAGCAGCTGGGAACAGAAGGATATCAAGAGCTGGGACGAAAGGGCGGTCAGAGTACAGTTGCTACTACTGATCAAAGTGATGACAAACTCGACAACAAATTAGACGTTGATGATTCCACTAGTTGACTAGTTTTTTTGCACTTTTTGTGGTGTAATTAGATACTTGGATTACACTTAAATAAATAGATATGAATATAAATAACTATATGAGTATATGGCTTGTTTCTTCTAGCGCTAGATATATGGTTTTTATAATGTAACTTATAATAAAACGAGTTTTTGGTGCTTGTTGCTACTTTACAGTTATAAATATATAATTATGCGAATGTTTTGAATCTGACTGCGATTTTCTATATTATTGAAGGTGGTTTAGTGCACTGAATCAAACTTGATGAATCCATTAACATGGTCCATTCCTTTTTTTTGGTTAACTATTGAAAAGTTGTTTTTGATAAAGATGACTTGACTTTAATTGAAATTTGAGGATCTTAATCTGTTCATGAGAGACAGCATAGACGGAAAGAAAAAACTATTATGATTATAGTTCTGTATATCAAATAATTAAACAAACAAAGGTTGTCCAAGTTTCAAAAGGCATAAGGTAAAGATTAACGATTGTTACTGGAATGTAGTGTCATCTAATGAACGGCCCTTTGATAATTTTGGTGGGGAAAGTCTTTGGCACCACCCAATTGGAGTCGGGTCTCTGCCTATAACTTGTAAATATATTGTTTCTCCAATTTTGAATAGTTACAAAAATATTATTTGTGAAGATGGTCACAACTCGAACTCTCATAATAAAATAGTTCAATCATTTTATTACACATAAATAAAAAGAGAAACTCCTTGTTTTGTAGATAATCATGTCAAATTATAAAATCTTCTCAAACTATTTTATTAGGGCATCTCCGGCTTAACTCGCAGGCCGCCGACTTGCACAAGCCGCATATCGAAGGCAGTGCCGTCTCCGAAAATAAATTAAGATTTCAGGGTCTGACTCGAAGATGAAAAGTGGGCCTCTAAATTACCTTTGTTAATAACATAATATCACAACGATAAATGTTTACGACTAAAAAAACAAGTTTCACAAACCGAACAGTTACGAACGTTTGTATTAAAACAAAATATAATTAAATGAATTAATAAATTATAATTAAAATATAATTATATAAATGTAAGTACCAAAGCAAATACTGGATTTTATTGGATTTTATTTTACTACTAAATTTTGAAAAAAGTCATATATTATATACATGTTATCATAAGAAAATCTTGAGCCCTTAAAAAATAGTAGGTCAGACTAATTTGCACCACATGAATCACCTAAAAACCCCCTTATCAAAGGAACCGGGGTTGTTGCGGGTCAAGGTTTAATATTTGTTCTTTTTATGCTTTATCTATATATATACATATTGTGTGTCTGTGTGTTTTGTGGTTATATATATACACATAAACTGATACTCCGTATATGTCTTTTAAAAAAACATAGGAGGAAGGAGACTAATTTAATAATAGCTAGGTTTTGTATAAGTATGTTAAAATGGGTAGCATCATATTTTTTTTTCAAAGGTAAAGATAATCTATTTTGTGTTTTGGTCTCATTGTAGTATTTACTCCACATTAACTTGTAGATATAACTATGCTAAATGTGATATCACTATACTTTTTCAAGACTAAACGATAATTTATAGCCATTAGATTTTCCATGTAATAGGTGATAGTGTATATAGAGAGGGAGTTTTCATTTGATCAAAATCTCATTTATAGATATAACCATGTCAAAAATGGTATTAATGCTAAAACTAAACTATTGGCATTAGATTATCCAGTTAAAAGGTGAAAGCCTATATAGAGAGATGAAGGTTTCATTTTGTCAAACTATATTCTTTTGTACACTTTAGCCTCACTGTAGTATTTAACTTCACCTTAACTTTTAGATTAAGTTTTAACAATGTTAAAAGTGATATCATTATATAAACTTATCCAAGAGACCAAGACTAACGAGAAGGTTCAAGAATTGTGTTCAATAAAGACAACGGCAAAAGAGGTTGACACGGATGCAAATGAGGAAAGTCGATACCTAGTCAAGCACTAAACAGAAATAACAACAGTCAAGCACTACACAGAAATAACAAGTCCTTATGGATTTTAGCGACAAAATAAGAGTTGAAAATAAGGATATAGAGTTTAACATTTTTGTTGTGTATAATTGATTAAAGTTAAAATTATACGCTACTACGACTGCCAGGATTTAACATTTTTGTTATCCAATTCGTGTAACAATAACGTAATATATCAAAAAAGAATTTACACGATATCATCCCCAAACCATATAACCTATAATTCGTTGCATCAGAGTCATGGAAGTATAAGGAACAAACATCGCTCACAAGTAACAAAAGTTACTTTCTAGTGAGCTTCTTGTAACCTGGAATTTATGTCATCATTTGCAACATATATGTAACACACACACATAACACTACTTCATATGTAAAAGGTTTGTGGGTATTATAAAAGTTTTAAGAAAAATGTCAGAAAAACAGGCTGAATTGCAGTGCATGAAGATTGCAAAGCACAAGTAAAACGTAACTGTTTGACATGTTTTTGTTGCTTCCGTTAACGAATTGATGAGAAATAAATTAATAGATCCTCATCAACAAGACATGGAAGCTTTTTCACCAAATATATTTTCTATAAAACGTTAAAATACATACTGTATATCATTTTTATTTTCACAGATCTAAAACAAATGGATCTAGCTAGGCTGAAAAAAAAAACAAAACACAAAACAAATCCATAATATTTGTACCATAAGAAAACTGAATATGGTTAAAGATCAACTACAATGGCAGTAAATTTTGCTCATTATTTATACATTTATAAAAAAAAGTTACAAATCTAAGACAATATATATGTTTCATAAAACTTGAACATATTATGTCAAAGATAAAAATAAAAGTAAATCATAATATAAAGATAATGATAAAAAAATTGAGTTTTAAAACAAATATTATATTCTACTGGGTATATCCTATTTATAGAAGAAAGGGGGAAAAAATAAGAAGAAACAACAGTAATACACAAAATTTTTTTAACAAAGTTAAAGCTAGGATTATGGATAAAAGATTGTGTCCTACCAATACACATAAAATGTAAATACACCAAGGATTCTTCTTTTTTATGAAAAAAATATAAGTACATTAAAAAGATAAAATATTTGATAATTATATGAACAAAAGAACCTGGTTTTGATGTTTGAAAAGAAAAATGATCAAACCAGTATTTTATTTTTGTTAGTAAATATATGGATGGAAATTTTTTATGGTCATGGTGTTGCCGATTGTTTTGCCAGATTTATAGAAAGAGACCCGTGGTCTTTACATGCCACGTTTCGAATTTTTGTTGGATAGTACTATGTTTCGCTTCCTTTACCCTTGTCCATTTCCTAGTTTTTAATTTATTTTTTTTTTCTATTTTATTTACAAGTGAATTTTTTTTACAAGTGAATTTTACTTCAGACGCATATGATGTTTGCTAGTCGCACAACAAAAGGATCTCGCACTAAGCGGATTTTAAGTAGCCTTTCTCACCATACCACCTCCTTAATTGGAAAATACCGTCGAGAAAAACCTACCAAGGCTCGAACTCAAGACCTTGGAGTAAACTTCCCCGGGGCCCCGCATAACAGGTTTAGTGAAACAACCCTGACCACTGAAGTTTAAACAAGTGGTTCCTAGTTTTTAATTAATAATTTTTCTTAGATAAACACTTGACCACTGCAGAGGTTATCAACTTGATCGGGAGCAAGTTTGGGAAAGTGGTGGCGCCGACGACGGGGGTGGAAGAGAGTCGTAATCATTCAATCCATAAGGTCGGCGTTCTGGTCGGGGAAGTCAAAACTATCAATGAAGCTATCAAGCTCAAATGGAGAGATAGATTGTTCAAAGTGTGGATATCAGAATCTCAAACGGAGTGGAGTCAAGTGGCGGTGGACAACGGTGGCTCACTACTTGTGGTGACCGTTTCCGATGAGTCGGAAGAGCATTCCAAAAGACAGGAAGAGAAACGGTCCATGCAAGATGATAGGCTCACGTCCCCCATGCACATCAATGATGGTGCGAGTACCAAGATTGATTATGCCTTTTCATCTCACGCCAATATTGAAAGAAGTAATTGTGTGGGGCCAGAGAAAGGTTTTAATTTTGTGTCTCACTCACGTGTGATAAAAAAGAAAAAACGTGGGGAAACTAAATCTTTTAATTCTATTGAAGACCTATGGGCCAATAAAGTTGGTGTCTGCTCCCAAAGGCCCAAGAAAAGGCCCAGAGCCATGGATCCCTTGTTTTTAGACGAAACTATGGGCCCAAAAGATTTTTCTAGTATTTTTGTACAGGACGATGGGCATTTAGTGAACAACAGTAGTACAGAAGCAGAGAATGACCAAAATAATCAAAGTGAGATCCAAAATCATACAGAGACAGACCAAGCTACAGTAGCGGGCGATATGGATGATAATGGAAACACCCTTATGGAAGCTCCAGCAATCGAAGCTCCCCAAATTACCGAGGTGGCAAAAGAGGTTAATAGTACTATTGATGCTGGAGATATTGTAGGTGTCGACCTACGTGGCTGTGAAGACAAGGTCGAGGCAGTGATTGTCTCCGAAGGTATTAATCGTGTTCCCCAATGAATACTTTATCAATAAACATAAGGGGGATGTGGGGAGCAGAGAAAGGGGGTTGGATAAAAGATCAAAAAAACAGGGAAGGGATTGGTTTTATTTCTCTCCAAGAAACCCAATGCTCGGGAAGTACAGAGAAAGGGGGTTGGAGCAGAGTTTTGGGGCCCGTCAGATTTTGAATGGGACATGGTAGAGCCCGTTGGCAGGTCGGGTGGCCTTGTTTGTATTTGGGACCCAAAAATATTTAAGAAAACCGATGCCATTAAAGACACAAATTTTCTTTTTATCAAAGGAAAAATTAAAGGAGTTGGGGAGCCGGTTTTTATCATGAATGTGTATGCCCCCCAGAATCTGGGGGAAAAAAATGCCTCTGGGATAAGATTATTAGATTAAAGATTGGAGTGTCGGGTTTATGGTGGATTATAGGAGATTTTAATGCGGTCAGGTTTCACGAGGATAGGATGGGTTCGAGATTCAACCCATCTTGTGCCCGTCTTTTTAATAGCTTTATTCATGAGGCTGACCTTGTGGAATACGAAATGAAGGGAGGTCGATATACTTTTTTGGTCGAAGATGGTGAGAACAAAAAGTTCAGCAAGATTGATAGGATTTTGGTCAGCAATGAAGTGATGAATATTTGGCCCATGGCTTGTTTCAAGGCACTTCCAAGATATCTTTCTGATCATAATCCCTTGGTCCTTCTTATCAAAGACAGGAATTTTGGGCCCAAACCTTTCAGGTTCCTTAACTCATGGCTTGACAAGGAAGGTTTTGATGCGGTGGTGACTGAGGCCTTTAATTCTTTTTCTTTCTTCGGACCTGCTGACCTGAAATTGACGGCACTATTCAAACACCTTAGAGCTGCAATATGTATTTGGAGGGACGAACTGTATAGTAAAGAGTGTGAAGAGAAGGAGAAATGCCTTTCAGAACTTGAAGAGATGGAGCTAAAAATGGAAGACCATGAGCTATCTGATGAGGATTCTTGGGTCAGAGCCGAGTGTAAAAGAAGGATTGCTGAATTGGACGAGTATAAAGGTAAGGACTTGAAACAAAGATCAAAAATTAGATGGGCCATCGATGGAGACGAGAACTCCAAGTTTTTCCATGGGCTAATCAATGGTCGGAAAGCTAACAATGCAATACCTGGTCTCTTAGTTAATAACACTTGGGTCGACAAGCCTAAGGAAGTTAAAAAGACGGTCCTCGAGTTTTTCAGAAAAAAGTTTATTCAAGATTGGAAGGATAGACCAAAGTTCGTGGACTGGGCCGGATCCAAACTCGGGGAGGATGAAGCTTTGGGGTTGGTAAGCAGATTCTCTGCAGAGGAGATTAAAAAGGCGGTTTTCAATTGTGGGGACGATAGGGCCCCCGACCCAGACGGTTTTAATTTCCATTTCATCAAGCACTATTGGACCAGGTTTGAGCCCAGTTTCCTTTCCTTATTTAATGAACTCTATAATACAGGTTCCATCAATATTGGTAGCGGCTCTTCCTTCATCACTTTGATCCCCAAGGTCAAAGATCCCGACTCATTGGATGATTACCGCCCCATTACCTTGGTGGGCGTCATAAATAAGGCGATTTCCAAGGTTTTGGCTAATAGACTCAGACTTGTTCTGAGCTCGATTATTTCGCAGTTTCAAACAGCCTTCCTCCACAATAGGTTCATCATGGATGGTCCAATAATTTTGAATGAAGTGAGGTCTCTAATAACTAAAAAGAAAGGAGGTTTTTGTGGGGCGGTTCGGAAGGAAACTAGAAGATACATTGGGTCTCTTGGGATAGGGTGGCTTCCCCACTCAACTCGGGAGGTCTGGGCTTGTCCAAACTGATGGATTGCAATTTGGCTCTTTTGACTAAATGGCTTTGGAGGTACAAGACGGAAACCAGCCTCTGGAGGACTGTGATAACAGCGATTCATGACAAAAAAAATGAGTTGGGGTTGTCTTCCTGTTAACAACCAAAGCTCTGGTATATGGAAGACAATTGCTAAAACTATAGAGTCGATCAAGATCAATAATACAGGCATACATCAGATTATTAAAGGTGTTTGTGGAAATGGGGCTGATATTAGATTTTGGCTCGACACTTGGGCTGGAGACGTTACATTCAAGGAAAGGTTCCCGAGACTATTTAGACTTGAAAAGGAAAAGAAATGCAAGGTTAGGGACCGATTAAGATTGGACTCAGGAGTCACCATTGAGAACTGGAATTGGGCACGTGATCCAAACCATCAGGAGGAGTGTGAAGAATGACATAATATGCATAACGTTCTTGCGAATATGCGTCTGACCGAAGAAGCGGACAGATGGGTTTGGAATGGTAGTTCCAACAACAGGTTAACGGTTAAGTCAGTCAAAGACTTCCTGATCAGTGGGCAAGACTTTAGTGAAAGATATGTCATGGATTGGGTCTCCTGGATACCGAAGAAAATCAATATATTCATGTGGCGAATGGTTATGGACCGCATTCCTACTGTTGCGGCCCTTAAGGAACGAAACTGTTTCATCGAGGATGATGTGTGCAGCCTTTGCGAGGATGATAATGAGTCGACCAACCACCTATTCTGTGCTTGTGGTGTAAGCTCAACACTATGGTATAAGATCAGTTCGTGGTGCAAGGCTGCTCCTTTCTTCGTGTTTACCACTAAGGATCTGGTTGAAATACATAACCACGTGAATGTTGGGAAGAAGCAAAGAAAGGCGCTCAAAGGAATTATTAGGATCACTTGTTGGTGTATTTGGAAGGCTAGAAACGAAAAGAAGTTTTCTAACACCAATGTCAATGTCGAGTCGATTTTCCAAAATGTTAAATCTTTGGGTTTTCTTTGGTATAGAAATAGAAAAAAAGATGTATCTATTAGTTGGTTTGATTGGTGTAGATTTGAGTTGATGTAAAGATGTAAGTGTTCGTTTTGCCTTGACAATTGGTCAAGGTATGGTTAATAAAATTTACCTTTCAAAAAAAAAAAAGAAGATAAAAATAGAATGAAAATAACATACCCACACATACAAACTCGGGTTGAGGAAATCGAACGAATACGTTTAAGGACTTAAAAGTTTTTTTTCTTTTTAAATTATTACCTGGGGATGAAATGAACTTTTTTTAAATTTCTATCTTCTATACTCCTTATTTAAAAATTATCCACTCATGTTGAAAGTTTACATAATTTGGGATATGTAATTTTACTTTTTTGCCCTTGGTCATCTCCTTACTCCAACAATCTCCCATCTCCCAATAAAAATTACACATTAATGATATATTACATTATTAATCCTTATTCTGTTGAAATATTCCAATTAACTCTTTACATCAATTACTTTTATATCAATTATTTACACAACTTGACATCGCTTTTACCACCAAAAGTCGTCCCCTATAACCACACCATTACCGTCCCGAACACCGTCGCATAGCGCGGGTACCGTGCTAGTTATATTAAATATATAGAATAAATAAAGTAAGATTATTTACTATAAATATTTGTAAAAACATTTTGACTTGGCAAGCTTATGTTTTACTTTAAAAGTTTTTTTTTTCTGTTACTATGATGTCATATGAACTTTGTAATATTTTCAATTAACACAATAAAACTAACCCCTTAAATATTTAAGAAAAATCCTAATTACTTATTAAAAAGAAGAAATACTTTGTTATATAATATTTATAAAATAAAATGTTTATTTATTGTTTACTAAATGCAATAATTACTCTCATTTTATAAAGAAAATTTTTAAAATAACGTGTTAGTTGGTTAGTAATTCGAACCCTAGCAGTGACATCCAAGCAAATAGTATGCTAGAGGTTGGAACTCCAAGACAACTCTGGACCAAGGGTGCGATAACATGACTCACACGCGTCCGCAGAGGTAAATGTGTAAAACCATGAGGAAAAGTTGTTTTTATGAAACAATAATTTTAAAGATCATCCATCTTGATATCGTTCCACAACATGTTTAGATTGCACATAAATGAAGTTCAAATTCAATTAAGTTGATAAAGATAGTCGTGACAAAATAAAGACACAAACTGGTACCACCAACGTTTGTAAAATCATTTCTATCACCTAATTAACCAGTTCCT